>JAGKTI010010370.1:0-28644 GCA_018397915.1 Birgus latro
AGAGCACAACTTCCTGAGGAGCTAAATTTGTATGCAGGAGACATTGTCAACATAACACATGTCATTGACAGTGACTGGTATCGGTGAGTACATGACTCGGTCATTTGTAAATACAGCTTTTCATCAGATGAAGAAACTTGTTACAGAGTAAAGTTGTTGCTGTTGGTATTGCTTCTACAGCAGGTTTTGAACATTTTTAGGTTCTGTGCATTCAAGATTACCGTAATTAACACATTTAACTGTTTTAGTACTCTAGGCTACATGCATTTAGTGCCTGTTTCCACCTGTTGGTAGTACTGATGTGGAACAATAGCATATTTAATACTGTAAGACTGTGGAGTAACTTTTTTTTTTTTTTTTTAGAGGAGAAAGTAATGGAGAGACGGGCATCTTTCCTAGCAACTTTGTGGATATTATAGAGGATGACATAGTGCCTTTAACACCTTCTGAGGAGAGTTCCATGTTGGATTTCACTAATGCAGCTCAAGATACAACCATAGTGAACAATCTGGTTACTGGTCTTGATCAGCCGATGGATCCTCAGCCCGTTTTCGGCCCTCCTGCCCCAAGCCAAACATCAGTGCCGAGATTCGGATATGATAATTCTGCCGCTCAGCGGGTCTTTAGCCCTCCTGCCCCAAGCCAAACGTCAGCGTCGAGTTTTGGATACGATAATTCCACTGCTACTCATATTCCTGCCACGTCCACATCTCCAGCTGCTCATGATGGAGGTGGGAAATCAGACCCTCCTGTGTCACTTTCAAAAACTTCTTCTGCATGGAAAACCTTAGACGCTGGTGATGAAGATGACTTGTTCAACGATGATTACTTTAAGCAGAATATGCCTGGTTTATTTTCTCCCAAAGAAAAAAATCAGGGAGAAATCTTTGCCTGCAATAATGTTGATACCAATTTTGATTTTGTAAGCCCAAACAGTGCCTCAGCTTCACAATGTACCTCAAAGTATAGGTATGAAAACATTCCTGAAGGTACTTTGCCCTCAAATGATGTACCAGTAACAGATTTACTTGAAAGTGTCCCAGCTGGCACTGATTCCACCTGGCTTAACAAAAGTCAGTCAGACAGTGGAAGTGTGTTGCACAGGTATGAAAATATTCTCGAAGCAGATGTACCTCTCACAAGTCCCAGGCTTTCTGGTGATCTTGCTGCTCATGGAGGAGAAACGGAAACAAGTGCCTTTTCAAATGTCCAAGAAACAGAAAATGATAGTGTGCTCAATAGTTTGTCTCAGAGAATTGATGAATATTTTTCTCAGAATCTGTTAGATAATAAGGGAACCTCATCTCTATTGTTAAACAACAATACTCTTGCCAAGAATTACAATGTGTTGTCTACAGGATACAATGAAGACAACACAGGGATTGAGCCATATGGACGAGCTGTGTTTTCCTTCAAGGCTCAGTATCCCAATGAGTTGACCTTCAAGAAAGGAGACATAATACATCTCCTGAAGCATGTAGACTCTCACTGGACTTTAGGTCGGGTTGGTGAGTCCTTAGGCATATTTCCAACCTCTTATGTTGACATTATAGTAAACTGTCTCCATAATGAGGAAGAAATGTTCCTGGCACGGTCTGAAGAGGCTACACAGAAGGCTTATTTGGGTCATGCTAAAGCCATGTTTGACTTTCATGGTGATCAGACTGGAGATGTTTCCATGATGAAGGGTGATATCTTGAAAATAGTAAATCATGTGAATAATAATTGGGTTATTGTGGAAAACATGACTGGCTCAAAGGGCATGTGTCCTAAGAATTATGTATCTGTGATATTAGATGGAAAGTCATCTAGCTCAAAGGAAATGGTTACTCAGTTGTCAGACCCTGGCGCAGACTCAGCCTCTGAACGCAAGTCAAGGCTGCCAGTACAGGAGTCTCTTCATGAACGATCAAGAAGCTCCTCTCCTTTTAGCACAGGAGGGAAGAGACGGTCATACAATAAAGATGACTTTGGCTCAATTAAGAAGCAGGATGTTGGGTCAGTACTAGCCAAGAATATAGCTTCGTTAGACTCCACCATAAAAACTTCGTTTGACAAAAGGAGTAGTGAGAGCATTTTCACAGAGAGAGAAACCAATGAACCAGCATCAAAGGATCAGGTAAATATTACCAAGAAAGAAGAAAAACCTGTATCTGAACCAGTTGCTCAAGTACAGATGAAAAGTTTAACTTCAGATAATGTTGACAAAAATGCCTCTGACAGTCAAAAGTTCAGCGATAAGCCACAAACCACAGAAACTAAGCCACAGACAACAGAGACTGAGCTACAAACCACAGATACTGGTATGAAACCACTGGCAACAGCGTCTACATCTGTCCCTTCACAGCCACTAAGAGCATCACCAAAACCTCCAGTGACAAGGAAGCCAGCTGAAGTGCTAAAATCTCAGGCTCCCATTGCAGCACCCAGAAATATCAAGCCTGCCATTCCACCAAGAACAAAATTAATCCGAAGTGAATCCTCAAAATCTATTGGGTACGAATCCTCAAAATCCACCAGTATTTCAGAAACTCCAGCTAATTCACAGTCAGCCAACCCTCCAGTTTCCTCTGCCAGATTACGGAGTGCAACTATAACTACAGCCACATATTCTTCACCAAAACCTTCTGTGTCTGCCTCTGTGACCAGCGAGCCAATATATGCAAAGATACAAAAGCCAAAAGTAGCTGTCAGGCCATCACAGAGCGTGGGACCCAAGAGAGAGCCTAAGCCACCTGTCAAAGCTGTTCCGTCCCTTCCTCGCTCAGACAGCACTGCAGCTTTCCCAGAGGATGTGTCTCATCTCCCTCTTGCCAGAGAAGAATCATGCTTATCAGGTATGTGTGTGTATGTATGTTTTTCTGTACTGATAATAGCCCTGCACTAACCCCATCAACCCAAGAATGTCAGTTTTTTATTTCTTGCTTTGTTTTTTTCTTTTCTTGCTAAAAACATCATATGTAGCTATGCATATTATAATCCTGTGTTTTATGTACTCAGCAGAGGGCCACATTAGCACATCATCATCTGGCCTGGTACCTCAGCGTCCAGCACCTCCACCCCCACCCAAAGTGTCCCAGAGCTTCTATGAGGAAGTTGAGGAATATTACTCACAGCCACCTCAAGGTCAGTAGTTTTGATGTATAAGCACTGTACAGTAAATCATTAGTTATATATGTCACATCCACTTGGAGCACTTTAACCCACTAAATTGCCAAGCCTGTGAAGAGAGGGAGATTTTAACATGAGGGATCAACTTATGGTCCTCCAAAGCCAGTCTGTTGACCCTCATTTAGTACCTGTGATGATCAAGGAAGAGATAGTTCAGATGTAGAGTGACAGGTAAATAATAAGGGGAAATTGAATGTGTAATCCCTTGAACCCAGCATTGTATTTCTGATTTTATTCATCCCATCACCAGGTGATATGCAGTTTAGGAGAGACATCAGACGTGAAAGATAAGACCTTGTCTTCATTCCTTCCTTCAGTTCCAGAGGGCTATCCAGTTGAATAAAATTATTGAGTAGCAGGGGGGGAAAAAAAAAAAAAAAAAAGATGTTGCCTGATTTGAAGGTTTGAAGCACTCCATATTTTCCAGAATCTCAACTGCAGACTGCAAAGGATTCAGAGGCAAAGAGTGAGGTTGATACAGGACAGACAAGTGCAATGGGCAACAGTGATAATGACACAGCCTCATTACCTGTGGAGGAACCCCAGGATGCTCAGGCAGCCAGAGGTGCATCAGTAAGAGAGAGAAAGGTAAAAATCCTCACTATCCTTGGTTCATTTTAACTTGGTATAAAATTGCCACATCTCCATCTTGAATGCTGAGCTATAAGAAAAGATTAATACCATACTAGAATGTGGTGCAGGTCATAAGAAAGTACTGTGAAGTGGATGCTGGGATGTAGTATTGTCACAATCTTACATTGAGCTGTAGGATATATGCTGCAAAAGATGAAAATTTTTGTCAAGTGAAGGTGAACAAAACATAATTAGATACAGTTTTTTGCAATTTCAAGTTGTGTTATTATTTAGCTGATGAGTTAAGATCTGTGCTGT
Source organism: Birgus latro (assembly GCA_018397915.1). NCBI lineage: Eukaryota > Metazoa > Arthropoda > Malacostraca > Decapoda > Coenobitidae > Birgus > Birgus latro. The sequence continues at coordinate 4,063 of JAGKTI010010370.1, forward strand.
ATTGGAAAGAATTGAAGTAGAGGAACAGTTAGGATAATTTATCTGAGTCTGTTTTTCGTTTCCCTCAGTCTAAAGGTCGTGCCAACCTGCGGAGGGAATTGGTGCAAGAGATAGTGACCACGGAACATGAGTACATTCATGATTTGGAGGCTCTCATCCAGGTGATCAGCCTTGCACCATCACAGAGGGAGTCAAAGGCAGTCGATATTCCAGCACTGATGGGTAACATTAACCAGGTGAGTATTTTAGCCCTCTGGAATTCAAGCTGAGCGAGTTTGAAGGTGGGAGATGTGGTAGGCCAGGAAGAAGATTGATATATAGGATGAAGAAGTGTGTGAGAAAGTGAAGTATGGAGGTTGATAAGGCTAGGGAGGTGGCAGGGGAAGTGTGGATGGTTCTGTTTGTGAGGTGGAGACAGGATTCTGAAACTTGAATGGTGAGTGAATGCATGACCTGTTTCACTGGACATGCTGTCAGTTAGTTCTGCATTTTTGCTGCTTTTATCTTTTCTTGTTTTCTTGGCCATACCTCTCTTCCTTAAGTGAGAAAAAAGAAAAGGGTGGAATGATGATGACTGATGATCCACTGTGTACCTGAACAGTTAAGAAATTCTTGCACAGTATTCTGAGTAGTTTCATTGGCTACAAAGAGTGCATCACTGTTTCAAAAGTGGTTTAATATGTATGTCTGCAGTTATACTTATGAACTGTATCTGACTGCAGGTTGTGGATGTGGCCAAGAAGCTCTCACGTCATTTAGACAATGTTGCCTTCAAGGATGACAAGGAGTTGTGTGTGGGCCGAGTCTTCCTGCTTTGTGCTGATGATCTCTGTGAAACCTATAAAGTGTACTGTTCCAACCACAATGTCAGAGCAGAACCACTTATGAAAAGAGTAAGTATAATGGGAAAGTGATAGTTATTAATAAAGGATGAATGTTTATTTTTCAAGAGTTATGGATGCTAACTAGTGGCTTAAGTGAAGCCAATGAAGTATATTATTCAAAACATAATGTTTTTTAATGTTGAGTCCACAGCACATTACAGAAAATTTGCCTAATTAACTTTCCATTGCTACCACAAAGGAGTATTCCATTTCCTTCAATTTACAATACCAGTTTCTGTTTGTAGAAAGATATTGATATTTTGTAATGCATCCTTGAGTTGTAATGATGACTGCCTGTATTTGTATGTGTGAGTGTAGAATTAATCTTTTTACTACTGTACAGTATGCAGATGAACCAGAGCCATCGGTATTTCTGCAGTGGGTGTTAAACGAGCTTCAGCAGCACAAGATCCAGTTACTGGATATGAGATCTGTACTTATCAAACCTGTGCAAAGGATTCTCAAGTAAGTTACATTGGCTGTCAGAGTTACAAATCTTATTACATGTCTGAGATTTCTTTTTTCCAGCAGCTTCCAGCATATTTCAGGAAGTGAATACCTGTAGCTGTTTTTTTTTGGATTTGATTTCAGTTCATAAAAACATCAGCTGCACTCTGGCCAACTACAGTGTGGGAGTTTCCCTGCCACACAATCTCTGACAGCCTCCCTATTCAGTGCATTATCCCTGAGGTCACACTCTGATCTTTTTTGGTGTGCCATATGCAGCTCTACCCTCAGTGTTCACATCTCTCACCTTCCACACCCAGTTTTCCTCCATCCTCTCCTTATGCCCAAACCGTTTCATTACTGAAAATTAGCTGAAGAATAACCTGAAGTTTTTTTACACATTTCTTGGGACAATATGTATAATGAGGTCTTATTGTTTGTTTCTTTTAGGTACCCACTTTTCCTGGACCGGCTAGTGAATGAGACAGCAACAGAGCATCCCGATTATACTGACCTCATCAAGGCCAATGCCAAGATGGCTGACGTTGCCAAAGAGATAAATGAGTACACCAAGAGGCTGGATTTAAGTAAGACAGAGATGGATTTACATCTTTCAAAATTGGATAAGTATAACAGATAGATTTAAGTGTAATAAAGTTAAGTTCTTCTGGTAGATTTTTTGTGTGACAGAGTTGGATTTAAGTATGACAAATGAACAGCTATTTATAGATGAAGTATCCTTCTATCATATATGTAATGATATTTTTATGAGTATATGAAATTTATAATCTTATGTATACAGAGCAAGATAAAGAACACACAGTTGAATGGGATAAGTAGTACTGATCTGTTTTTATACTCAGTTGAACTGTTGTTGTTTAAACCTGTAATTTAGATAGTGTGTCTAACCAAAGACAAGTTATTCTTGTATGATTGTTTACCTGTTGTTGTTTCAGTTAATAAGTACCGCTTTGAGAGTGATCAGTCCCTGCAGAGCAAAATGCAACGGTTATCCCTGCACTCGGTGGCAAAAAAATCTGCAAGGATCTCTGCACAGTTCTCCGAGATGTTGGGGATAATGTCACAGGTACAGTTTGTACATTTCATGTTATATATTGCCATAAAGGCCCAGATGTTGAAGAGGGATACCTTCACTTGGTGGTACTATATAACTGAATGACTCTTCTGTCAGTTATACAAATGTCCCACAATCCCAGTCCCCCCAGAAGAGGGTGGTTGACTTCAGGAGAATGGCAGCTTTGATCTGCAGTCCACCAGGTTCATGTTCAGAAGAGTGTTGGGCCACAGCAACAAAATCAGCTGCAGTGAAGACCTTACTGCTGAACAGAGGTATGAACATAGATGCTAAAGAGGAATGCAAAAAGGTGTGTTAGTATCCACATTAACATATCAGTATTTACGCAAGACTGGTAGGGCATAAGTGTGAAAAGGCAAGAGTAGGAGCAGTAGATAGGGGCTTTTTTAAGAAAATGTTTGAGTTGTGGAGAGTTGATAGGATGAGAAACAAAGTAATTGCTAAAGGTATAAAGGAATCTGTTGGTAATTGGATAGTAGCTAGAGCCATAATATTGTCATATTCTGCCACTGAGCTACATAGAATAAGATGCAAAAGAACAAAACTCTGGACCAAGTTAAGGTAAAACAACCATAGCATCATCTGAAGGTGGCAAGAATAACACATGAAAGATGTTACGATCTGATCTGTGGTGGCCTAGACAATGGGTTTTTATGGTTCATGAGGAAAAGTAATGAGTTGTCTGTTACTGCAGTGAAGTGGTTGGCCATTTTTTTTTTTTTTTTTTTTTTTTGTCCTGGTTGCAGTACTTTATATTATCCAGTATTGTGGAAAGTCAGTACAGTATGTTTTACAGGACAGTATTGTGGGAAAGTAGAGGATACATAACTTAATCAATTTCTGCTGCAGACAAGAGATCCAGATTATGACGAGGAGGTGGCCAAGTTCCGGTGCCTGCAAAAATGGGTGTCAGCCATGGCACAGGAGGTGGATGTGGTGCGGCAATGTATACGGGCACGCCACCAGTCCGAGCTAGAGATTGTCAAGGGTCTGGCAGATATTTTCTTGGATTCAGCCTGTAAGCCAGAGATGGAGGCCTTGCAACGCACTGTGAAGGACACATGCAGTAGACTTTTTGAAAACTTTGTAAGTAGTGCATGCATTCACCATTTGTTTTCTCCCTGTTGTGTATATACAATGCATTGTATTGCTGTACTGAATGAATGTATTACATATTCTTTGTGAGGATGCTTGATCAGCATGCATGCAGTAGTGTATGCACTTTATGTAGAAGAGAATACAGGCAACTGATTTTCCCATTTTGCTTTTTGATTTTCACCTCAAGGACAACTTTGTAAAGCAGCGTATCATGTTGCCAACCAAGCAGCTGTTGTGTTTATTAGATGTACCTGAACGACTGATCCAGAAGAGACACGACAAACGGCTGGACTATGACAATGCTCAGTACAAGTTGGACCGCAACAGGGATCCTGCAAAAAAGAGAATTGTAAGTACTGGTATTTTATCAATTGAGATTCCTCCTCCTTGGTACAAAAATCAAAATTCTTTTTCTGAAGTCTCTCTCATGCATCACACAAAACCAACTTGTTACAGGCAAGGTAAATACAGCACCCCCTCATCATATGGTACAATTGCTTGATATATGATCATTCACTTAATACAAACAATAAGAATTTAGGACCTTTTTTCTACTTAGGATCATTTATTTCACTTTATACAATCACTGCGATGACCAGTTTCCCATTATACAATTGGTTTTCTTATACAGTTGCTGCATCACTAAATTCAGCTGCACAATTGTTGTAACTCTAATTTTATTACACTGGGTATCGTATGTAGCTTGTGTATCATGGGAGGAGGAGAGTGAAGGAGACAAGGAAAAAAGGGAAAAATTAATGCTAGCATCTTTCTCTGCCAGCTTCTCAGTTCTTGAAGGTTCTGGTGCACGCATTCCTTAGACCAGAGGGAAAAAGACGAGATTCAGATTGACGAGAGAGGGCAGATGGGCAACACACTAAGCAAGCATTGGGGAGAAGAGAGCCCCTAGAGTTATCTAGCATACATTAAGTTAATCTTGATCTTCCCTTGAAGACAATAAAAACTAAGATCACTCCAAATTATATTTAAATCTTCCCTGACGTTATTTATCTACAACCGCCTTCGGCCATCGCTGCGACATTGGTGAACAGCGGTCGGATACGACAAATACAACCATCGCTATGAGACTGGTGTGCAGTAGTAACTACGAGCCCACTACATCACTTACATTGGCAACCGCTGCCACCAGTCTCGTAGCGATGGTTGTATTTGTCATATCCAACCACTGTTCACCAATGTCGTAGCGATGGCCAAAGGCGGTTGTAGATAAATAACTTCAGGGAAGATTTAAATATAATTTGGAGTGATCTTCATTTTTATTGTCTTCAAGGGAAGATCAAGATTAACTTAGTGTATGCTAGATAACTCTAGGGGCTCTCTTCTCCCCACTGCTTGCTTAGTGTGTTGCCCATCTGCCCTCTCTCGTCAATCTGAATCTCGTCCCTTTCCCTCTGGTCTAAGGAAAGCCTCGTCACGTGGACTATGCGTGCACCAGAACCTTCTAGAACACTGTATGTATGTATGTATGTGTCAGCTTCCCATGGTAAAACTGAGAAGCTTGCAGAGAAAGATGCTAGCGTTAATTTGTTCCCTTTTTTCCTTGTCTCCTTCGCTCTCCTCCTCCCACGATACACAAGCTGCATACGATACCCAGTGTAATAATATTAGAGTTACGACACAATCAATCATGATATGATCATTTTTTTTTTCAAGAATGCATCCCTATCATAAAGTGAGGCAGACGACATGTATTGTGTATTTGTGAGTAACTTCGTCAGAGGTAATTATTTTACTGTCAGCTGGAGGAAGAACTGATGCAAAAGAAGGGGACATACGAAGCATTAAATACCCAGCTGATGATGGACCTACCAGTGTTGACTCGTTCCGGCACTGAGATTATGTCGATGTGCACACGATCCTTGGTGGCCACACGCATGTACCTTCAGGGACGCCTCGCTCAGTCATACCTCAACTTGGCACAGGTAATCAGTTTGTTTTCAGTATAATACCACCTCATTCAATTTGATACAAGTAATGGGTTTGTTTTCACTGCTGGATAATATGTGACTTGCTGCATAGGACTCTGTTGTTGTCAGTTTAGGAGCTTCTTTAACAGCTTTTATTTACAGTTTATTTCTACATCCGGCACATTTGTATTCTCCTGTAGAGTCAGTTCTCAGTTAAAGTCCTTGATATGTTCAGGTAAAATGCTACTTTAAATGAAAAACTTTAAGTGAATACTTGACTTTCTTCTTCGTGCTAAAAAGAATTGAGGCAAAAGACTGAAAGCCTGCAGAACATCCAAGAAAATTGAATGAGAGCGAGCCAGAATCAATATCCATTTACTTTAAGATGTGTGGACAAATTGAGTTTTAAAGACAGGATGCCAAAGACAGAGGGAAATATAGACTTAGGAAGATTGTTGCTTAGTTGACTAGTAGTATACATAAAGGATGGAGAGTGTTATTAACTCTTGCATTAGAGAGCTGGACATAAAAGAGGATGGTGGAGGGTGGGGTGGGGTGGGGTGGGGGTAAGATCTCTAAAAGTGAAGAGGTCAGTGAAGGCAACACTATGCCTCTGATTCTAGTATTCTATCCTGTACTAAATGAAGTGCCTGGTTGGTACCAAGAATAAAGTATGAAATACAGAATTGAGTTGAAAGAGTTAATAAAATCCCTTCAGTAGGAGTGACCTTTCCTAAGCAAAATAAAATTGTGTGGTAGCAGAAAGGCTGAACTAAGGAGGATGTCACCCAAGTTCAAGAGGTTAAAGTTGTGGATCCGTCAGGTAGCAGTAAGTGGGTCAAGTGGGTAAGAGAGATGGAGGACACTTGGGAGAAGAGTAATAATCTCCTTCAAGGTCATGGTCTTCCCTGCCCCTCATCCCATTGTTGTACTGGCCGTTCTTGCTATAAGTCACCAATGGCCTCCAAAATATCAACATTTTTCATATAATAAATGCTGTCAGATGGGTGAAGTTGGTCAGTCTGCATTAGAAGTGGTAGTGGAACATTAGTAGGCTTTTTATTATTATTTTTTAATAATGAAAAATAACATTAATATAAGTGCTCTGTAATGAAGACTAAATGCTGAAGGTGCATATATTTGTCACTGAGTTACAGTACAAAATATACATGAAGTGAAAGGGGTACTGTGTAAATGGCTTGATATGATTGTTTCAATTTTGCTTGAAAATTAATAAACCATTGTGTTTGTTTGTCTGTTAATTCCAATTACATCCTGTGAGTTGATAAGTATCCAAATTACTTTCCATGATACAGAGCAATTGAGTTTGCCTTGACTGAGGTGTTGTGCAATGTTTCAACGTTTGTTGATCAGTTGGATTTGTGTGGAGTGGCCAGTGTGTCTCAAAAGACATGGACTCCTTTCATATTTCTTCACTCACTGCAAAACATACAGCTTCAGACACTTTGAAATTATAGTAATGAATGTGTCCTTTTTGTATCATAGTCAGTAGATGATTAGGTGAGAAAAAATAGGTTAGGATGAAAATAATGATGAAAATGTAGTACTATTTGATATGAAAATAATGGGGAGGATTTTATCATATGAAGTGTTGCCATGCTTTCTAGACTTCCAGTATCTGACCTACCACATAACCAGTCTAGTCCACCCAGGGCAGAGTTAGGGGGTGGAGACTGACCTGTGTTTAGCATGTTATTATTATGATTTGCATTGGTGTGATGTAGAAAGGTAACATATCCAGAACAATAGTGGCAGTGTCTTAATGGAGATATGAACACAGTAATAGAACTCTGTAAGTGCATGAAGGTTTGCTGTGATATAATATAGCAAGTTTACATACATCAGAAAAGTGGCTAGTGTCCTTATAGAGAGCAACACAGGAATAGACGTCTGTTAAGTGCATTATTTTTCCGATGAACGTTTAGAAGGATTGTTTGGAGGAGCCAGATTTTTAACCCTTTCACCATGAGTGGTTTTCCTAATATGCAGTTGTCTGTCAGTAATCAGAATAAAATACTACAGAAAATGTCACAGTAACTATGTACAAGACAAGAATTATTCAATATTTGCATGATGTGTTGAAAGAAATATGGATGATTTTCTTTTTTATGTCTTGTTTTTCAATATAAAAATTAGATTATCTGAAGAATAACAGTTGTGGAATGTGGTTTAGAATCAGGAAGGTTTCAAAGGTGTCTTGTTTTTGCATCAGGTGCCTGGATTGTCGTACACCGGTGAGGAGGAAATGTTGTCCCAGTTCCGTGTGAAGTATTTACAGCAGATTGGAGAGTTCAGACAGCTGAGCTTTATCCCAGCTGATTCCCTCCAGCGTACACTTGCACGCACCAAATCCCGTGCACGTAAGGGCCTCGACGGTACTGCCAAAAAGGATGGCCATGAGGTACTGTACTGTTGCTTAAAGTAGTATGTACTTATTTACTTCTCATAATATGATTACTAGTAAAAATATCAGTCTGGTAGTATTTATTCATGAGCAAATTTGCTTCAGGTATTCAGACCATATAAGGAGAATACCTGAAGAATTCAGAAGTGAAAGCAGATAGATGTCAATATCCCAGCCAGTGCTATTTCAGGGACAAGTTACTGTTTATATCCTCTTTTCTTACAAGCCAAGTCTTATTGGCATACAGTGCAACATTTCTCACACAAGTACAGTATTGTAATGAATACCCTTGGCATGAAAGGAGAGCCCCCTTCATAGTCAGGAGAGGCAACAGGTCCTGTAATTTCGTCCATGTACTTCCTATTTTGCAGTGCAAGTAACCTCTGCTCCTTCTTCCACATTAGCATATCTTCTTAACCCTAGATAATTTTATTGATCTCTTGTGAGACATCCTCTGGCTGTAAGAGTTACAAACATATCAGTAGCGACTTCAGCCCAGGTGCATCTCTTTATTATGGTCTGGATAGCACCACTATCATGTTTTTTTCCTTTCTGTGCTTTCTGGAGTTTACCTTATCCCACCTGCAGGTGAGATAAAGAAGGGGGGATGATGATGATTAATTGAAGGAACCTATGATTTAACCCTTCTGATCTTCCATACACCCAGAACATTAAGAAGAAAGTGGTTGGCAAGTACCCTGCCAGTGTTGTGTATGTGGTGACAGAGGTGCACACTCCAGCTGAGGTGATGGAACTGACTCTCTACCCAGGTGACCATGTGGCCCTTCTCAAAAACAAGGACCCACTTGGATCATCTGACCGCTGGTTCGTCGATGATGGAGGTGAGGCCAGTGTGTGTGATGATCCTGGAGTAACTGTAGTGGGCTTACTTTAACTAGGATGGTGGAGAGAGATGCCTTCACATGGTGGCACTGATTTAACTGTGTGGTGAAGCTGCCTGGTTTTATGTATATGTCCCTGAACCCCCTCCCTATGCCCCCAAAAGAAGATAGTGGGTTGTAGGAGTCTGTAGAGAGGGCAGCCTCAGCCTGCAATCTACTGGGTTCACATTCAGATGAACTTGGGCATACAGATACATCTACTACTGTTCAAACCTAACAGATTCCTAACCCTTTCAGCTCAGTTGATGGCCAAGTGTAGTCAGATTGGAGAGTCAGTTTAATAATTAACCAAGGACACTCCTTCCTATCTCATCACTAAGGCTCATTGAACTCCTTGCAGCCATGACATATTGTTCAGGTTGTTAAGTCGCTCAGTTCTACCTGGTGAAAACAAACCAACTATAGTTCCTGATTATTTTGTGTGGACATCAATCTCTTACAGTTATTTTCAAGATGCTGGTGAATGGAGAGAGATATGAATACACCTCAGTATTTTTTTTTTTTAAATTTTTTAGTTAATTCTTTCTACATCCAGACAATTTTTTTCAGCTTAAGTTAGATCTCTGGTACTGAAGGGATGAATGAGGCCATATGTAACATCCGTCTTTAAAAGTCTTGCGTGAGGTGAATAACATTGCCTGAAAGTAACAAGAATACCATCATATATGTCATCATGGTGAAGTGGCTAAGTACCTTGGTTTAGTATTAAAAATGAGAAGTTAATATGTAAAGGAAGCGAAGAGTAAAGTGCCTTAAGGAAGAAACGTAGCCACCACTGTGAAGGCAGTATGATATTATCATCATTAACTCTTTCCTGTTCAAGACAACTGTATCATTCTATTCCAGCCAACACCAGGTGAAATTATTTAACTGAGAATGAGTATATAAGCTTGAGAGTATTAACTGTGTTTAATAATAAGGGTTTTTCTGAGCAGTTGTATCCTTTAAGTCCTTTGATCATGATGACAGTGGTGAGAGTGAGTCATAGGAGCCAGAGAGTGTTAATTGTTGTACTGTATTTACATCCACAGATAATAGGGGCTTTGTACGAGCAGCAGCATTAAAGCCCTTCAGTGACCACGATGGTACGGGTGAATTAACTGCCCTTCCCTCGGCTGTCTCCACTGCCATATCCCTGCCAACCCAAATGTCCTCCTCATCCATCCAACGCCCCTCCACCCTGCCCCGTGCCGCCCCACCCCCTCCCCTTCCTGAGCGCCCCCCACGCTACGAAGACCTATTCCCCTCCAGTGCATCCGGTTGCAGGGTAGCGGCTCAGTCTCATGTCACAGGGTACATGGCTGGTCGGATGCAGCCACCACCACCTCAGTACAGTAAGTCAGTTATTTGCTGCCTATGTGGGTACCCTATAGGCATTCCAGTGTCAGCCATCCCCTGCTCCCAGGAAGGAGCAAGGAGTTGGAGAAGATGATGAGGAAGGGGATAGACTTTTTAAACTAGCGGAGTTAGGTAATGGTATAGCCATGATAATTCTTCTCATTGTGAGTGACCTTTCTCAAGTGGAATGAAACTGTATGGTTGCAATAAGATCAAACTTAAATGAATGTCATGCAGGTCCAAGGGATTATGTTCACTGTAAGTGGCAGAACAACAGCATTACTGGTACCTTTTAAAGTGCCTTTCCTGCAAATGAAGCTGATTGACAGATCCATAAGTTTACAGTACTGTGTGGTGAGACTTTAATATTTTGGAACACATTTCTGAATTTTTCCTGCCCTTCCCAGGTCCTCACCCTCAACCCTCCAGTAGTCAAACACCGCTGCCCAGTAAACCAGGCCACCACTACTCCCCCGTAGATGAGACCAGTGGCTACTACAACACACCACTGGATCGGCAGCAGTCCAATGAGTACAACTCCCCAATCTCAGAAGAACACAATATATATGAAGAAATTGATCAGGTAAAGCTGGAGAATAGAGTACAGTACAGTGATAATAGAGAAGTGCTTTCGCGTGGTGACACTGTTATCAGTTTTACGGTTTTTGTCTAGAAACGATGTAATTTGATTGTTAAAATTCATCCCCATTTATATATAAAGTACAATTATTTTTTGACACAGGGTGGGGGCAGAACAAAGGAGGGTGATGGTGGTGGTGCAGCTGATGGCAGTCCCATATATGAGGTTATACACGATGGTGAGCTGGTGCGTAACTCTTCATCACAGCAGCCATCAAACCTTCAAGAACCAGTGCCACAGGTTAGTGCTGTTTCAAGGGTGATAATCTGAAGGGACATTTACAGGCTGGTTCCGGGTTTGAGAAAAGTTACTGTATGAAAAACTGGCTTTAAAATTAGAAAAGGTAAGTTATTGTCCACTAAGGCACAAATTATCTTCCAGTTTTACTTCGCCCAGTACAACTTTGGCGGGTCTGATGCAACCCAGCTGAACCTTGTGGCGGGTCAGGTGGTGATGGTGGTGTACGCTGAGTCGCCAGAGTGGTGGTTTGTGGAGGACCGCCATGGCAACACTGGTTACGTCCCTGCCTCTTACCTTACCAGATACAATTAAGTCCATCATATATTCTCACTAGTTATTACAGTACTGCCTGAATATGGGATCTTAATCCTAGCTGTTTCTGGTATGTATCATTCTACATCACTGTTCCATTTTAGCCTGTTAGTTCATGCCCTTCATGTATCATCTCAGTTCCTCATTCTGTCCTGCGTGTCATTTCACGTCTTGGTTCCTTATTCTACTCTCCTTTTATCATTTCACATCGTCACTCCTTATTTTATAGTCTTTTTTTCATTTATAATTTCACATCACAGTTCCTTATCCTACCCTACTTCTCACTTCTCACTCTACACACCATTATCCATCTTCACATAGCTTCTACTTAGGAATAAAGCATTGGGTGAGGGTACATTCATTTTTTAGATAGAAATTTGTGTTCCTCATTCCTGTGGAATGGTTGCCCTTCAAGAATCATAAAAAAGCATGGTATGAACATGTATAGAAGTGCTACCCACCCATGCAGGCCCATTCACTCCAGACACTACAATAAATGCACATGGTTATCCCTCGTTCTTCTTTGTTTTGACTCTGTGGGCGTGAGTTGTTTGTGTATGAGTAAGCCATCACAAAATACTAATTTGAAGTTTATTTTGGGATGATTATAAGATTTGATGTTGTGAAAATAATAAGCAAGTAGATTCTAATGTCTAGTGATGGTATGAGGGCACTACAAAGAGTTTTTAGACAATCACATAATTAAAACATGACTTTGGGGACCCTTTAAGTGGGTTTTTATTATTGATGGATTTTCACTATTCACGTGTTTGTTCCCTAACACCCGTGAAAGACGATGGATAACTGCATCTTTCTCTTGAACTTATAACAAGATCTACACCTTAGCTCTCTCTATGGGCAGTTTATCTCTCTCATTGTTCAGGTATTATGTTTTACCATTATACCTTTCTGTTTGTTCCTATTGTATTTCATATCACATCATCCTACCAAATCCCATTAATACATTCTCTCACCTATAGTGAAACCAACTGCCAGAGCTTTTGCAAGAGTGAATATTTCTCATTTATTGATAGGACCACGTAGCAGCCGTGGCTCAGTGGGTTAGAGCGCTCCGCTCTGACCGAAGGGTCGGAGGATCGAATCCACCCAAGGGTCATTGGTAGACATCAGGAAGGGCATCCGGTCATGAAATGCTACATGCTCCAATCCAAAAGTCCTCTACCCAGGGCCAACACCTTAACCCTTCGGGGATACTAGGCGTAAAACCAATTTTTTTTTTTTTTTATAGGACCATGTAGTAATACATGTTTTTGACTGGTAACCAGTGTAGATTAATGTGTTAACTGATTTAACAACCATTAGGACAGCTGAAATTTCCCTTGTGTTTGATGGAGTTTTAATATACTGTATTTAGTACCTATTCTTTTTCAAGATTGTAAGGTGCAAATAAATTTGCATCTTGTATGTATTGTTAGCTGTGATGTTTTTGTAAATTCTGTCACAATGGTTTTGCTTAATCATCATCTATATATGTACTGTCTTTGATGTAGTAGTATAAGTAGTATCATTAATGGTATGTTATTACAGTAATTAGGTATATTTCATCTTTGATACATTAACCCTAAACCATGGGGTTGTGGGAGGCGGTCCTGGCACTTCCCACCGGTGGTAATTCGCGCTTTGACTTACTATTTTTAAATATTGGCCAAAACTAGCCTGACTGATGAAAATATCACTCAGGCTTCTCCTAAAATTTTTCATATATATTTATATCTTGACAGCCCCGGCTACTTAAAAAGAAAACAGAGGCACCCAACTGACGGCCCACGGCTCGAGCCATCGCCACCGAGTGTCACGAAAGTGACGGCCCACGGTTTAGTGGTTAATAGTGTTGTCCAGCATTATCATTGGTTTTATTAATGTCTGTAGCAAGTTTTATCCGGATTATAATTACATTGTTGGGTTATATTGATGTCTAGCATTTTTAAACTTGGTGTAAATAACATCATGCCAGTAGCTGAAGATGCTTTAAGACGAGAGTGAATTAGTCCTCTGCTGGTGCCTTGTAGAATGTGGAGACAAATGTGAATGCTTGACAGTGACTCAGATTTCTGACAGGAAACACAGCCAGTGCCAGTCAGCCTGAGTTAATATATGAACAGTGCTGCTTCACTGTAGTTGGCATCTTAGCAATGCTGCTTCGATGTAGTTCATTAAGTAGTGCTGCATTTTTTATGCCTAATATTATAACTGTGTCCCAACAAAACACTATATATGTGGTTGTTACATTCCATTTTGGTTGTTTACAGATGTTTTGCAGATACATCTTATATTGCAGAGTTGTCAGAGTACTAGTAACCAAGTTGTCTTTTACATTCATAATGCAGTTACTGCAAGGCAGTGATGCATTCCATTAATTTAAGATTTGTATGATCATACACATAATATAGTTTCACTAATGTATTATATTTAAAAAGCCAGATTCAGGTACTAAGAGAAATTTGTGTGAGCTGCTGAAAATCTTTGATACTGGTCAGTGAATTAAACTGGGTCAGTTTTTTACATAACGGTTGTAAGGTTAATCTGGGTACCATATGTTGTATGTCAGTGATAAGCTGTGCCTGGGAGTGTAAAATTTTTAATCCCTTTAAAGATAAGCATGTTTGAAGTGAAATAACTCTTTTTACTGTTTATTTTAAAGATTATCTTTGCAGTTTAATGTAAAATCTTGTACAGTTGTGTATCCCTTTGTGTCTGCCTGTCAGCTCAAACCATTAATCTGATGATGTTCTGGTTTGATTCTTTCTGCCACCAGACAGTTTATTTTCACAAAGAGATGTCTTTTAATGAAGGGGTTAATGGTAGCTGCATCTGACCTCTCCATTTCAGAAATCTCTCCTGAGTTGAAAAAAAGCATCAGAAGGCAGAAAGACAAAATGGGAAGTGTGTCATCAGATTGAAGGAGTTAAGTATAGGTGTAGAAGGATGCAGTACATAGCTACACTATAAACTGAACATCAATTGTGTTTTTTTGGTGATGTGGAAATTCCAGTAGTGTTTAATACCTGAAGCAATTTTTTATTCTGGCTTGACAGCTAACATGTACAGTATAGTTACTGTCCCATTTTCAGATATAAAACAGAATCAGTTGTTAAATATCATACAATATTTCTTAAAATGTTGTCCAGTGCAAATGAGAGCCTTAATATCGTTGTTGACAGAGAGTTACAATCTGATCAGAGTACCGTCATCTCTCATTTTTCCCGGTTTTGATTTTGCCAGTTTCGGTTATTCGTGGGTGGGCAAATCATTACAAAATACACTAGTTCAAGGTGTATTTTGTGGTGATTTATTGTTAATCTGATAATACAGCTTTGAATATGTAGAGTCTAATGTCTGGTGATGTATTGGAATACTACTAAGGATTTTTAAGCCCCTTTTAGAGGGACTTTGGTTATTCATGCGTTTTTACTATTTGCTGGTGTGTCTGCCATGAAAATTGAGAGGTGACTATATTTACTTTGTGATGAGATGGGTATACATGTAAAATACTATCATACTGTAACAGCTGCTATGGCCGTTATGCATTCATTAATTTTTTATACCTTAATTAATTTTGCCTTCTGAAATGTTAATATATTTTTGTGCAGTTATGTTTGCACATTTCTTTTTGTGGTTGAAGCCTTGACTTGTAAACAGGTGCTTTTGATTATTGTATTTGTGTTCTTTCCAAGACTGTATTTTATATATATTTCTACAAGGTATTCTCATACATAGCAGTGAAATGATGTGTTACCAATCTTGTGTCCTTTCCCAATATAGTGGAGCAGCTAAATTGCACCATTCCTTTCCAAATAATGGCTTCCTCTGAATAGCGGCATCACAGTTGCCTATTCATCTCATTCTACAGAGCTTTACTGTGATTGGTTTTCAGATTTGATTTTGCATGAGTAAGTTTATAAATTTTTGAAGTGCCTAAAGCATATAGTTGAAAAAATGTATGGATTTAGAGCAGCATGGTCAGGTTGCAGGAGCATATAGTTGAGTGATTAATAGGAAATAGTCCAGAAGGGGCTTTGCCAAATATATATCCACAGGCAAGGATTCTGGCAAGTGGAGATATTACTGATAGAGGATGAAATAATAGGACTGTATTGTTATAGTAAGTTAGAAACATTGAAGGTGTTGTTAAGCAAAAATGTCAGCCAATCACAATATTGCGAAATGAAGATGTCATCAGATATGGATAGTGTCAAAGAAGGTGTTATCAGTTTAAGTTACTGATTAATACTGTATTAGCAAAAGATATATCTAAATGCAGTAGGTGTTATTATTTCAGGGTATTGCCAAATAAGATTACAGTATCAGTACATTAGAGTCACTGTGTGTTATTGATTCAGGATTTTGCCAAGTTTGTTTATCATTAAGTTATGGTATGACCACACAAATCATCATCATCATCATCATCATCATCATTAGGATCGAAAGGCATGATAGATAGGCAGATATCATCACCATTCCCAATGAAACAGGCAAGATACTCATTCACTCCTGGGACAGACTCGAAACTTCCGTGGCAGTTGATGTTTATTTTGATCTGAGGGTGTTGCGATGGTTTGGGCATATGGAGAGAATGGAAAATGAGCGATTGGTGAAAAAGATAACTAGATCTGATGTGAGAGGTGTAAGGGTGAGAGGAAGACCACGAATAGGATGGATGGACAGTGTGAAGAGAGCGTTGGATGCGAGAGGCTTGTCTGTTGAGCAAGGAAGAGTGGCTGTGCGTGATAGAAATGAATGGAGAGAAATTGTGAATGAATAAATGATGATGCAGCCCTGAGGGGATATTCTCCTGCATTTTGTCTGATCAGCTGATCAGGTCAGGTGCGGGTAAGGGGATGGGTCGATTATGATGTGGCAGGGGTAAACCAGCTTTGCTGTCGGGCCCTGCTGCGGATGTCACTGACTGCGCTGTGTGGTTGACCCTCGTGCGGTGTGGTGCGGTGAGGCTCTGTCCCTTCTCCCCTTTGAGGCTAAGATGCGAATGAATGTGTATGAGTGGATGAGTTAATTGGTAGTGTGTTGACCTGTCTCGGCTACCTCCCTTTTCTTGGGGGAAGCAGCCAAGGTATATAGATAGGTAGATAATGTTTAATGAGTTAGATTTATTTTTTTATTAATTTTTTTAGGAGGAGGTTCAAATTATGCCCTTGCTTATAATACTCTTAACTGATTAGGCAGAATCTCAGGAGTATAGAGTGGGATTTGATTTTAGACTTATAAATCTAACTCCTGGATTATATGTCATGTTTTAGTTTGTTCTTGCTGCTACTTGGTGATTTTAGTCAGCTTAGGAATGAAGAGGTGTGAGTTAGAGAGAGGGCAGCATGATGGTGGAGGGCAGGGGTTTAGGAGAGGGGTGACATGGAGGTGATTCATTTGTGGCCACATCTTCTGGGACAGACATTTTGTTATAAATAAAGGAATGACCTTGCATGCTGAAAAGACTTTATTAAATCTATATCTGCCCTCCAGTTTGAAAAGTCAGTCCTTAGCTGAATAAGATCAAAAGGTAACAGGGAGGAAAAAAACTTGTCATTGGTTTAAAGGGTTAAGGTTGCTTCCACAGTGAATTCTTTTTGTTGAGATGCTAATAACAAACCATTTCATTCCTCGGTTTTTGCTTCCATCATCACCTTTGGCATTGACGTTAGGGAGGACACAAACCATCCACACAAGTGTTGTTAGAATGGATACCATGGAATCTGTAGGCAACTCCATACATTCTTAGAGGATTGGGTAGTTTTCATGTAGTCTGAATGAAGTCAAGCTTACCGTGTTTAAGATAATTTAGAAGATGCAGATAAGTACGCAGTTACTATGGATTCTATGAATGCTGTATTAGAATGGTCATCACAGAATCATGAGAGACTAGAAGCTTACTCAGTGCAGCTTAGTATATTTAGGATCTTTTAGTTGAATTGTAGATGAGTTAATATTTACCACGAAATTCCTAGTGAACTTCATACATCTCCAGGGTTATTACATTTGCAGTTTTTTTCAACAAGAGAGAAATAATTCACCTGTGGAAGCAACTCTTATTCATTGTCAAACTGCAGTGTTTTTTAGCAGACATACATATGCTCAACTAGTGAAGTATGGAAGTGTAAATTGATTGTACAGCAAGCATAACTGTTGATGCTGTACCTTTACAGTAATTTAATTTTATATGACTCAGATATAGACAAATTTTCAAATCTGTAGGCCCTACTTGCAGGAGGAAACAAGACATTTGATAGACTGGTTATTTGTATTTGATTCATGTGTTGATTAAGTGAATATTCTTTAAATGTGAATGTACAGTCATAGATTTTAGTATTAATCCTCATCATTTTGATCAATAACGAGATGGTGAACAACTGGCTATTAACACATGATGATGCAGTCTTTGGACCCCTACAATCCTTCAGAAAACTGTAAACATACATACATATATACATACAGTACTTGCATATGTACATACATATACATAGGTACAGTGCATACATGCATACATATACATTGACACTGCATGCGTACACACATATACATACATAAATAAAAATGATGCCACATTTTGTATCAAGGACTCCTGTTTTGGGGTTGGCCATGGTACAGCCGATGTTTTCTGTGAACTGAAAGTTAAACCAAGTACCAAAACCAGCAATTTCATCCTAACAGTTGCTGGAAACTGTTGGGAGATGTATGATAAGATTTGTAACAGTGTGAGACTCTCGGCTTAGACATTGACTCTTTGTACAGCCACACGGAAGAAAGAAGAATGTGGAAGAGTTTTATAATTGTTCATCTAATGTGTGGAAAGATATCAGTGTTCATAACTGTACATTAAAATATTGTGTTATTTGTGTTATTTGGTGTTAATGGATGTAACAACCCCTGTATTATTAATAGTATTGGAGCCTCAAACTCCCATTGAATTACTTATACCTCGTCCTACATACCATGACATTGATTGGCAGATTAGTAGCCTAATTTTAGCATTAGTATCTTAACACCAACAGCCAGAGATCTCTCTCTTAACCTTGTGAATGTGGTACTTTTTTCAATATATTCTTGGTGCCATAGACTTTTTTTTTTTTTTTTCGAAGTTCCTCAGGTTGAAGGGATTTATTAAGGCTGTATCCAACCCCTTCAGTGCCAAAGGGGAAGCCTCCATGTGGTGGTACTGATAGAACTGGTCGGATCAACTGCTTGGTCATACAAATGTCCCTCACCAATTTCTCTATCTTACAGAGGAGGATGGTGGACTGTTGGAGAAAGATAACTTCATCCTGCAGTCCACTGGGTTCACAATTGGATGAACCCAGGACTAGAACTACATCTGTTTAAAGGCTATCCTAAGCTCAGTGTTTAGCAAGAATAAAATGAAAGATATATACCTTGGCTCGGATAAACAGAATAAAATAATTGGCATGAATGTAAATGATACGAAGAGATATTCTCTGGCTGATGGTATTAATTTTTCTGATCCCTGCAGACTGGAGGTGTCTAATCTGAGCTAAATAAAATCATCTGGCACCCACCATCCACTCACTCACTGTAGTACAGCATTTGGGTGACTTTATAGTGGATTACAAGCCAAATGGTAGCAAGACTCTCTCAGGCTGGAGGGGTTAATATGCTAGGTTTACAGATAGTATTTGAATTATTGGTGTATTATCCATGAGGTGTTGATTAGTATTATAGCTGTGTATGTGTCATTCTGTTAATAAGTAACTTCCATATGTAGCAGATTAAATTGGGTTATCTTATATAGGTCAAAATTTGAATTAATCTCCTTGAATCTGAATGATATCCTTGATAGTGTGTTCTTTTCATTTCCTGACGATTAATTAACCATTAATAGACTTTTTCAAATTGGAGGAGTTAGATGCAGCCTGATACACCCTTTCAGTACAGTTTTAATAAAATAATTTGGTAAGAGGAAGAAAATACTTGAAAGGATGTCACCAGGAGTCAAGGGATCAGTACTGTAATTGTGCAGCAAACTTTTTTTTTTTTTTTTTTTTTACCCCCAGACTTTTTTTTTTTTTCACTAACTACCTGGCTCTTTTTTTCTTTTCTCTTTTTTTTATACAGGTGTAAAGATGATGTCATTGTACTGACAGAAACTGCAGGGGAAAAGGGGCAGAATAGGTGCAGTCATAAAACCAATACAATCGAAAGTTTGTTAGTCTCGTAGCAGCACTTCATAAGACTGTCATCTCTAATTTTTTAATGGTTTTGATGTTACTGGGTTTGGTTATTTGTGTTTGAGTAATCCAACACAGAATACACTAGTTTAAGGTGTATTTGGGGATAATATAGCAGATTTTTGTCTTGAAATCCCCTGAAAATGCACTCAGAACAAGTAGATTCTATTGTCTGGTGTTTTGGGGACAGTTCAAAGGGATTTTAGACAGTCACACATTTAAAGAATGATTTGGGAGCTCTTTCAGATGGATTTTCATCATATGCTGTTTTTTCTTTCTCTCTTTCGGGTGTGTCAGTTCCCTAGCACCAGTGAAAAGCAAGGGATGATGTATATGCAAATCAGTACTGTATATAACCATTGATGAGCGTAAGTACAATAAGAACATTTTAAGACATATAAGTTGAACTGAAGTTTATATAGAGTTAGTTAGAGTTTTTGTCTTTATTTCACAGTGCCAAGGCCTGTTAAGGTGGAAGAATTATGCCCACATAGAGAAATTTTTTTTATTGTAAAGATACAGGTACCTTTGCCTTCAGTGGAGAGTTAAACCAAGGAAAATGTGGGGTGAGGTGGTATGTGCTGACCTTAGCTCTAGAGGTATTACTGTGCTTCTTTCACCATAATTTGTCCAAATTTTTATCCTCCTGTGCCTTACTTCAGTGGGCAGAATAAGATAGTACTAAATCTATACATCCTCTCCACAGCACGCCTTCATGACTAGTGCTAAATTCTTAGGTCAGAGATGGAGACTGGACAATTTTAGGCCAAGTTAACTCAGTAAGAGTATAGAGAGCTGGTGCAGAATAGAGCAAGGTGGAGGAATACAGTTGGGTGAGCCTGTCTGATCCATGCTACTTGGAAAACAGACATAAAACTGAAAATAGTTAAACAATTTCAGCCCCACTTGGATCCGAACTTAATTGGTTCATATCAAGCTGAACTTTGCAATAAACCTAATTTCAATATATGGGCATGATACTTCCTTTAAACTGATTGCTAACTTGACCCTCCTTCCCCTTATGGATTCAGCCAAGTGTTTGTTACTAAATTTATGCTTGTTACTTAGATACATGCATTTTTATGTGTATGTGCAGTCAAAGAAACAAGCATCTTCTCAGTTCCATCTGAAGAAAATTTATAGCTGACGAAAATACAGTGAAAACCCTGTCTGTGTCAGTGTGTGTCTCAGATGGTTTGATTTTTCACTTGTCATTTTGTCAGACTTTACGAAGATACTTGTGTCTCTGTCTCTGCCTGTGTAATGTGATGAAGGATAATTTAACAGTGTATTAATGTGCCTGCAGTTCTTTTCCCCATTTTAATATTATGTAAGTGATACAGGATAATTTACAAACATGTTCATGTGTCTGTAATATTTTCCCATTTCAGTGTTACATACTCACTTATATTGCTGTATTGATAATTGATGTACAAGGGCATTTTTTTTTTTTTTTTTAATAGAGCCTCCCCTCTTCCTTCCATCCTAAGGGGACTGTTGATTGTATAAATTTTTTTGACACATCACTTTAAAAACTAGGTAAAGAAGTGAGAAGGTCCCTGCAAAACCATAATACAGTATTGTACTGTAGCTGCTATTTTTCTTTTTCTTCTCCTTTTTGTACCCCTCCTTACCCCTTCCCTTCAGAACTTCTCAGCAAAGGATATTTACTTTGTGGAACCCCCCCTTGCCATACAATCCTGAATATGCCCTTGATGTAATATGTGCTCTTCTGTTAGTATATTTGTGTGAGGTATACCAATTGGTCCTGTCAGTCCGATTATGCTTTTAAATATTATTCTTGATACGTTCAGATGAGTTTCAGTCTTAGACTTGGAACTTGAGGGGATGGCAGAATCAGTAGAGTTGGCCTGCAGTCCCAATGGATCCAGGTTTGAATCCTGGCTGAGGCAGGGAACAGTTTAAGGATTTGAATTTCATTAAAATGCAGACTTCACTGATCTACCAGAAGACCTGCCGACATGTAAGAATACCCCCGCAAATACCAATACACCAATCCTGTATGAGACAGCCCTAGCATGTATTCAGTCTGGATGGTGGGTGTTAGTGTCAAAATGGTGACATGTGGAGGTGTATGAAAAAAAAGGACTTCATTAACCCCATCAGTAGTAGGGTCTTTTGTTCTGTAAAAAGAACTTGTTTGGTTGTAGCAAGAATAGGAAAAAAAAAATACATTGGATTGAATAGGGTAGGATATCTTTGGTTGGGGTAGATAGGGAAAGGGAAACATTCAGTTGATGTTTGATCGAGTTGGGTTTAGAATAATGTATCTATTTATAGCCAGACGCCATACAGTAATCCTGTAATGGTGGCCGTTTGCCTCTGAGTTAGTTGTTTTACGGGGAGGGGCACAAACCCTCCGCCAAACCAATTGCTGACATGTAGAGAACACACATGGGTTTGTTATATGGTTACCGCCATGCATTGTAAATCGTTTCCTGGTGAACACGATTTATCTGTTGTGTTACCTTAGATGTATGTTTCTGAAAATAGTTGGACTATAGTCATTGTACTTCTAGTTTTTTATTCAGAATATTCTGTAACACCAAAATTATGACTCAACTGGCAGTCTGCTTTATATGTTAGGGATGTGTTGGAAAATATCCTAGCTCTAGGTAGATAGACATAGCAATAGCCAAACACATAACTGAAAATAGACACATAAATAGACAGACATAAGTGTCATAAGCAGTTTTTCTATCTACTGTATATCCAGACACCTTAATCCCAGAAGGGTTGGTCACAAACAAATTGTCTCCACGTCATTCTGCTCTCTGCTATCAGGCAACCATCTCTGCACCTAACTTGCCTCTCACTTGCATACTTCTCCACCCCATCCCTCAATCTCATTCTCAGTCTTCCCCTTCCCTCCCCAATTGCATGAAGTTCAAGGAGCCCTGGTTATGAGATAGGAATGATTCTCATTGGTGCGGTCTGATTACACTTGGCCATTGACTGCACTGAAAGGGGTTTGTGATGCCTGTCATATTAAATATATTGTAATAGTGGGCTTACCTAAACAAAATGCAGTTGTCTTGAGATAGCAGAGCTAAAATATAAGAGTGTCACTGGATTCAAAGGGTTGTCACATCCCTGACATGCAAGGAGAGCTGCCTACTGTACATCAAGGATATTGTGTACTCTGATTGCTTTATATTCCTATGCGTATACACTACCTGTGATAACCTTGACTTACAGCGGTATATACTTCTGATGGCTGTAACATACAAAATAAATTTGCCAAGTGATTTTACTTTAACTTCTACCTTATTGAAGAACTGCTGCCATGAACATTGAGCTGCATAAGTGGCTAACATATTTTTTTCAGGCACCCACCAACCACTCATGTGGTATACTGCTCCACCATCCACTCACTCAGTTTAAAGGCCCACCATCTGCTCATTTGGTGACTACACTAAGTGACAAGCCAAATGGTTTCTTGTACTCCAGGAAATAGAATATTCACTGTGGTGTGTGGTAACTGTTTAACAAAATGGATGCCTGGTGGTCAAGTAAGGTAATTCACTCCTTGGTCTGTCTGGATGAGCTGACCCATCAACCTCATGTAAGCAACTGCTTCTATAGTGCTGACATACAGGTAAGGTATAGTACATACACCACACAGGGAACCTATAGTGCTGACACAGGTATGGTACAGTACCTACACCATACCAGGAACCAGTGACCATGGTAGACAGCACCTCACCAAGGGGAACCTGTCTATTATCCATGGGTATAATTGGCACCCTTCCCATGGCAAGGTGCAAGGAAATAGGAGGAGGCTTGGCTCCTGGGTGGACACAACAGCTACTCTGCCCAGGGTGTGCACACTGCCATCGAATGTAACCTCATAAAAGCCTGGATTCTGGATAACTAAGATAAAAAATTACTCTCTCTGAAAGAGATATAAACAATTTAATACAAGTAAAATTATGCACTCTATCAGACATGCAATCACACTACCCCACACACCCTCACACTACCCCACACACCCTCACACTACCCCACACACCCTCACACTACCCCACACACCCTCACACTACTCCACACACCCTCACACTACCCCAAACACCCTCAACCCATCCCAAACACCCTCAACCCATCCCACACACCCTTACACAACCCCCACACACCCTCACACTACCCCACACACCCTCACTCCATCCCACACACCCTCACACTACCCCACACACTCTCCCACTACCCCCCCCACACCCTCACACTACCCCACACCCTCACACTACCCCACACACCCTCACACTGGTAGCTCGATCGGTAGAGAGGTGGGCTGCAGTCCTGACGGACCCAGGTTCAAATCCACACTGGGGCAGGGAACAGTTTAAGGATTTGAATTTCATTAAATTAGGCTTTACTTGTCTACCAGAAGACCCGCCGACATGTCATAAAAATACCCCCGCTAATACCAATACACCAGTCCTGAATGAGACAGCCCTAGCATGTATTCAGTATGGACGGTGGGTGTTAGCGCCAAAGTGGTGACATGTAGAGATGTATGATATGTAGGAGGACTGCTGGGCCTTGATAGGAGGCTGTGAAGCCTGTGCTCAGAGTCTGACACATAAAAAAAAAAAAAAAAACCTACCCCAAACACCCTCACTCCATCCCACACACCCTCACACTACCCTATACGCCCTCACACCACCCCTCACACCACCACACACATCCTCACACTACCTCAAACACCCTCACACTACCCCACACACCCTCTCATTACCCCACACACCCTCAGACCACCCCACACACCCTCTCACACTACCTCACACACCCTCACACTACTGCACACACCCTCACACTATCCCACACACCTTCACACAATTCAACACATTGTCACAGTACCCTACACCCTTTCACACTACCCCACACACCCTCACACTGCCCCACACACCTTCACACTACCCCACACACCCTCACACTACCTTAAACCCTCTCACTACCCCACACACCCTCACACTACCCTACACACTCTCACTACCCCACACACCCTCACATTACCCCACACACCCTCACACTACCCCAC
>JAGKTI010010371.1:0-13624 GCA_018397915.1 Birgus latro
CTTGCCATTAACACATAATTTTACTGAACTTAGGAGAGCGCCCGAGTTATGAAGTGCTTCGCAAAGTCTATCTCTAATCCATCCAGTTGGAAGTTTCTAAACTGAAGATAATTGCCTGGACGTAAGGAGAATATAATTATGAACAGAGACATCTTCGGATCGAAAGGATTAAAGTACACGAACTGCTGTACCATAGTCTGGAGCTCGATGCTTCACAGTGGTAATATGGAACTAATTATTACTGTTTTGAATTTATATCTCTTTCTTGGTTAGGTACCCATTATCTGGTACGCGAGGGAGCGGTAATTGAGATATCGTTTGTTATGACAGCGCTAGTTTCCAACATCGTGAACAAATCGTATCTAAATGTTAGTAAAGATGCATCAAAGGACGTCTGGTATATGAAAGCATCGCGAATTTCTCTTGTTCTTGTTGTTTTTGTTGTTTTTATTAAATTTTGGGCCAATCTGGGCCTAGACCCAGACTGTAGGCCCGAAAAATATATATATATAAAAAATCTTTTAATTTTTTTGCCATAACTCCTTTCAAATTCGTCATATCGACATGAAACCAAAACCTTAAGGTGCATATTTCAAATCTGCATGCCATAACATGCTTCATTGCATCAGGGGGGCCACCCCCGGTTAGCGGTAGGGGGGTCGATGTCAGGTGGGTCGGGCCTAAAATATCAAATGGGCATAAATCGTCAACTTTCATCCGATTTACTCCAAATCTGATATGTGAAATCTCTGACTAGATGTCCTGTCGTGTTTATACGTCAGCACTAAAATGACTGCCGGGGACGGGTCTGCTGTGCCTTGGCACCGCTTCTTGTTCTTGTTTCTGTTGTTTTTGTTGTTATCAGTGTTGAATGAAAGAAAAATCATTGCACTCAAACTATTTGCTCACAGCACCCATTTTCTCAGGGTATACTCCTATTGCCCCTCTGCAGTCCCTGCCACAGTTCAAGCTCATCTCATTCAGATCTTTGTCCTCCACGCCCTCCTGCACTTTTATTCCTCGATGCCATTATGAAATGAATCATCACTACACTCAAACCACTAGGCCTAGAATACCAATTTCCCTGTTGTGTGCTTTTTTTTCCCCCACAGCTTCATCGTCCATGAAAATCCCAGTCCATTAAGCAGCTTCTTTTCCTCACCACGCCAGTTTCTTTAACCCCTTTTGATGGTTTCACTGGTCACGCAGTCAGCAATGGGCTCCTTTATCATTCTGATTATTCCTGAAGCCTGAGAACTGTAGATCACCCAGTTCATAAGTCTAAGTACTTTCTCTGTTTTGGGGTCCTGCATCTCCCATCTTTAGGAGGAAATGAGTATTACGGTAATGATGATGATGAATGTAAATCAATCTGAAAATGTTGTCCTCATATCAAAACTCTTACCGAAGACATTACATTTTGGAGTCTGTACTGCATTTCCCTTTGTAAATTAAATGTGCCATAATACCTACTTACTTCTTCATCAGTTAGATTTTCTGTAAGAGATATGTGTGAGTTTAGGCCGGTATCCATAAACAACCCTACGATGACTTCCTTATCGAAATTAACATTTGTTCTTGCAGGAGAATCAAGAGTTAGGAAAATATTCTACACTTTCCTTTCTTTGTTCTTCCTGCAAGAGAAAATTACGAGTATAGTTGCAACTCGGAGTCTCTGTGGACCTCAGCCCTGGTCCATATTTTGCTACTGTCGTAATTGTCGTTACTCCTGTGTATCTCTTCCACAGAATGTTTGCTTATTACGAAAGAAACACTGTGACTCATCCTTTTCGCCAAAAGGTTTGCTTTACTGATATCATCTTGGGATATTATTTATCTGTGAGATCTCGGTAAATGCAGAATAATAATCATCATCATCATCATCATTACCACCACCACCAGATGTTACTGCAGTCAGATCCTTCACTCCAAGGGTGTCATCTCTGCTCCTGCTACCACCAGACGGCTCACATAAGACAGACCTTTCGAACTAGACGGGTTAGGGGCAATCTTCAGTGACCACTTCATCAGGAGAGTTTTATCCTATCGTGAATAAATTTGTCTGAAGGTAACAAGATAAATCCAAAATAGCACGTCATCGTACTGAAGGGATGTATCCTTGTCCAAAATAATAGTAATAAAAAAAAGAAAGACTAAAAGAAATAAAAAGTTTGCTGATGTGTGTGACACGAAATGGCTCACGGCAATAAACATCCACATTACTTCCATCAGTAACTTCTTCAGTCAAATGACGCAGCTTTCTCGTTATTCATGCATCATACACGTTTGTAATAAGCTCAAGAGAGACTCCTCGAACACAAGGGGGTACAGACAAAGCCTTCTTTTACCCTTTCCCTACTGTGGGTCAATCCTAAGTCGAATAAAATGCTGGATCGTAGTAAGGATTAAAAAGAAAGTCACACTCCTCTGTGTACTCCCCTTCCCTCCCCTGTCGTTCTCAGTTTTCTCTCCTTTGTTTCACTTAGACTCTCTCTCTCTCTCTCCTGTTGTTTTCTGTTTTCCCTCCTTTCTTTCACTTAGACTCTCTCTCTCTCTCTCTCTCTCTCTCTCCCGCTATGGGCACGTGTGTTCTTGCTCTTTCTCTCTCTCTTCTTTCGTGTTCGCTATGGGCACGTTTGTTCTTGCCGCCATGAACGAAAAAATAGGCCACCTTAGGTTGAAAACGTTAATGAGGAGGTGGCAAGAGAATAATTCAAAAAAGCGCCTCTTCCGAAATGAGTGCTGGAGATAAGTTCCCCTCTAAATACTTCAGCAGTCCACTTGTACCCTTGTAAGAGAGAGAGAGAGAGAGAGAGAGAGAGAGAGAGAGAGAGAGAGAGAGAGAGAGAGAGAGAGAGAGAGAGAGAGAGAGAGAGAGAGAGAGAGAGAGAGAGAGAGAGAGAGAGAGAACAGCAGTCTACTTGTATCCTTGTCAAAAAAAAAAAAGAAGGAAAAGTATTGGCGATGAAACTGACTGGTGGTTGAAATTAAGGAACATCCACATTACTCCCGCCTTTAACAGCCAGACTCCTTCATTCAGGCCAAGTGGGATTCTTTCCACAGAAAGGGGTTATATATGGACATCATTAATCCCTACTCTACGATAGGACCATCCAAAGTTAACTGTCTGCAGGATCCAAGAGTTAAAAGAAAAAGTTCTCTGATTGGAAAGAGTTACTTCATATAAATCCCTCTCTCTTTCTTGGAAATACTTAAACATTCCACGTGTGCCTTTCCCGCAGTAAAGGATATAAAAGGGTCACCTCAAGTTGAATTAAACTGGGTGAGATGGCGAGAAAAATAGAAAAAATAAGACTTCCTTTGGGTGAAAGGGCTAATAAAGATAATACTTCAGGTTTCCACGTGTATCCTGTGTAGAGGTGTGAATGACAGAAAAAGGCTCGCTCTGTATATGAAAGGCATAACAGAGAGAAGTCCTTCCTTAAATTCTTCGCCTCTCCACATGTGTTCCTAGCATTACATACGGTACGAAATGGAAAAAGTAAGTAATAATCGTGTGTGAGCAGAGTCCCAGCTCACGATATAAACACCTGCAATATTTCCAGTGTGAAGCTCTGGAGAGGCCTTTTGAGCTGGAGGAGTCAAATGTAGCCTTCCAAAGCTCCTTCACTGCTAGGGATCCATCGTTATGTGAATATACTTGTCTGATCCTAGCAATAAAGGAATAAAGAAAGCGTCGTCAGGTTGGAAAGGTTAAAGATAAGTCCCTCTTTCGTAAATACTTCCACCTTAGTGTGTGAGAAGAGTCCCGGCTGACGAAATAAGAAAAAGAAAAGTTACTCGCGTGTGAAGAAAGTCAAGGCTGATGGGGAAGAAAAAAAAATCGTGTGCAAGTGAGTCCCGGCTGACAGAATAAAAAATAAATAAATAAAGGTTATTCGTGTATGAGCAGAGTCCCGGCTGAGAACTGTCAGAATAAACGAAAAAGTTATTCGTTTGCGAGAAAGTATCTAACTGACAGAATCAGAAAAAAAAAATCGTATGTGAGGAGAGTCCCGGTTTACAGTAATAAACTGACACATTACTTCCGCCGTTAATAACCAGTTAAAATGAAGCGTGAGGTGGGCCGGAACAGAGGTAAGTATGCCATTAATCTTAACTAAGTCACGCACTGAACACATGACTGAATGAGTACTATCCGCAGCCCTGTGGTTTGAAGCAGTAGCCAGTGGGAAGGTTTTAATTTAGAATGCGAATTGTTTTTCATTATTCTTTGCATCAGCAACGTCAGGTACCTCTTCACTACGATAGAACCGGCATTATTCATCTTACATTGTTTACTTCACGGCATTTTATTAATCTTCGTCCTATAGATCTCTTATAGTAAAAGGAATGTAAACAATATCCATTAATCCCTCCATCTGATATTGTCTTATATCCTGGCGACTGATAAAAGGGGTCCTCTTGTAGTAAAGAAGTTAGAATCGATCTCCATCAATCATAGAAGTGCTATCATATTTTTAAGCATAGTTTTATTCGCTTTGATTGAGAACTCGTAGTAAAGGTGCAGGAGATAGAGGTCTCCGGCTAGGCAACTGTAAAACTTTTAAGATTAGGAGACAGGCTTACTTGATCAAAAACCTTCTTTCGACTCTGGATTTCAAATCGATACGCACAGAATGTGACCTTCACCTTGACTGGCGCTTTAGTGCACTAGCCAAGGAAAGTCCCTTTTATTTAGTGAGTTTGAAACACTTTCAGCACGATGACATCGTTAAAAAATTCTTGTTACCAGCAGTTTACATTATTACAGTATGAAGTAGTTTCGTGATGAAGGGATTAAGGTACCACTTCCATCTCCTATCATATCATCACGCACAACGTTACTTACCATAATTGTTATCATCACCCTTTACCTCACTGTAACTTTCAAAATACTGAGAAGTGGGGTGCAAACTGTGTGATTTGCACTTACTAGCTACATTGTTTATGATTACTCTTATTGAAAATCTAAATGTCATTTTCATACGGACCTTGTTATTTAGTAGTCTCTAAGTGATAACTTCGTTGGTAGGCGGAGTAAAACTCTACACTATAAATCTAATTAAATTTATGACCAACACTTTTAGTACTTAAGAGCGTTCAGAGGCTCCTTACTTTAGAGTATTAGAAGTATCCCTATACAACAGTCCATTTTCGCCCTCCCCTCCCACCCCGACATCTTCATTCCCATGAAATATCATTATCATCATCATCATCATCATCATCGTCAGCAGCAGCAGCAGCACAAGCACATCTTCATTGTCGTCCTCGTCCCATCGCAACTTCTCACTTTGTCATAGAGTGGGTAGACTTCAGCGAAAATACAGTAAAACGTAGTGACCTTTGAAAACAGTATCCAGTGAAACGGTCCCCACTTCCATTACCCTCAAGTAAGATTTTGAAATTCTTGGCTCCTGCCCACAGAATAAGTACCGCAGAAGAAAATTCTCTCACAAAGACTTATGAGGAAGAGTTATTCCCTCTACTGTCAATGAAAGTCGCGTTTAGCCTTAGCCAAATGCATCTCTTGCAAACTTCACCCATTCAATTCCGTCATATGTCATTGCTCCTGTATTCTCAGCTTCCAGACCATACTATCTCGTAGGCTACATTCGCGCCCTCTAGGTTGCCCTCTCCTTGGTCTGCCAAGTCCCATTTTGTTGGCCGATTGATTTACACAACTTTCCTTCACCATCCAAACACTTTATGTTCTTGCCACCTGTCCATACTGGGCGATCATACTCCCTATTCTCAAGCCAACGGACTTTGGACGATCATACTGTACTCCCTCCCCTCAAGCCAATTGAATTTCTTATTGCCGCTTGACGCTCTTATTTCGCATCTTTTGTGTGCATAACGTTTTCTGATCTCGTTTATTCCACTTACTCAACTTCTCAACATGCTAACTTCTGATTTTGCAGCTGACTTTCATACCTAAAGCGTGTACCTTTCATATATATACAGTATGCGTGTGTACTAAAGGCCTTCATGCAATCTTCTTGTGCGTTTGTCCCAAGTCTATTTCTACTGCAACCACCGTTTTTTTTTTTCTTTGAGTCGTTCCGTTCCCTTCATTGTATGTTTACCTTTCTTGTCGTTCAGTGCTACAATATAGAGTACGTACATTTCTGCATGACTTCAAATACTTTGCCGCATACTTGCAGATTGCTTAATAAATCACATTCTCTCTCATCATAACTACAGTATTACTTTTTTCTCGCATTCAGTGACCCTCAGGCATTATGGTGTCAAGGTAGCCACATAATTCTAGAAAAAAAAACTGTAATATTGTTCAAAGCAGTATAATTTCCATAAATCGGATATGTTATTGTTAAAATGTTACAATCCATCTTCTGTTTCATATACACCTGTTCATAATATAACACACACACACACACACTCTCTCTCTCTCTCTCTCTCTCTCTCTCTCTCTCTCTCTCTCTCTCATATAAATCCAGTGAGCCAGCAGCAGCAGCAGCAACAACAACAACACCTCACAGGAATCTCTTATGTAAGTTTGGTCGTAGACGCAAGCACAAGCCCCTCCGGCCCCACCCTCGGTCACACAGCCAATCGTCCTCCCGACCTTGACATTTCGCCCCTTAAAGATGCAGGAGAAACTTTGCTACCATCATATTTCCTCTGCTGGTCGATCTTAATGGTAATGTTATTGAGAAAAAGCTTGAAGACTTCACACGCAAGCGGAGGTAGTGGCTGGGCCTCGAGGAAGTGTGTAGATGTGGAATCGGAAAGCAATAGGAATTGATGGAGCGTTTGAATGGAACATACTTGGGATACCAAAGGAAAATTCTGTTCTGTTTAGATGCTTTGACTGAATTCATCTTGTCATGCTCAGAGTTCTTTAAAATTTTGCCTAAAAGTACTGCACGACGGAACTGGAGATAAATGTATTATGCCGGGAGTTCTTTAAAATTTGCCCTGAAAATAGCTTCTGGAACCGCACATGCGTATACTGCGTTCAAGGCTCTTCGAAATCAGGCCAGAAAATACCCGAGGGAATTGGAAAAATTCGTATGCGTATTATCTGGTCAGTCCTACGACCACGGAGCACTTGCAAAAATTGGGAACATGCAGCTTGAAAGGATGTGACACCACATAAAGTGTTTGTTAGTCGTAGTAAAAACAATACAGTACTATAGAACGACCAGCAAGGAAGCTATACATCAAGGCATAGATAGGATAGAAACCGTAAGAGGACAATTTGGAAATTAGAGTTTTATGCCAGGCTCGATCGAAAGCCTTTGAGATGTCAAATGCAATGACAAAGCTTTCGTCAAAGTCCCGAAAGGAGGATGATCAGGAGTCTTAAAGGAAGGTGAGATCACCAGCGGAGCGTCCCTGACGGAACCCATACTGACGATCAGAAAGAAGTTTGTAACGGGAAAGATGCTTTAAAAATTTTCTGTCAAGATAGACTCGAAAACTTTCGAGACACAGGATGTTCAGGTAGTTGGGCGATAGTTAAAGGGTTGGGAATGGTCACCCTTCTTTCGGACAGGCTGAATGAGAGCAAACTTCCAGCAAGAAGGAAACATACAGTTGATAAACAAAGGCGAAAGACTTTACCTAGGCAGGGTGTAAGCACAGAATCACAGTTCTTGAGGACAACAGGAGGGACCCGTCAGGCTCATATGCCTTGTTAGTATTGAGAACAGGGATCGGAAAAAATACATCAGTTGAGGATATTTTAATGTCAGCCATGAGGAAGTCAGAGGGTGGAAGTAACGGTGGAACAGCACCGGAATCGTCTGATGTGGATTTGGAGGAGAAAGTCTGAGCAAAGAGATCTGCTTTATCAGTGGAAGAAACAGCACAGAGCCATCAGAGTAGAAAAGAGGAGGGAACGATGATGAGGCAAAGTTGTTAGAAAGGTTTTTGGCAAGGTGCCAGAAGGAGCGGGAAGAATTCGAGTTGGAGAATTGAGAGCATTTAGAACGGATCAAATTATTTTTAGCAGAGCGAAGAACAGACTTAGCACGATTCCGGGAAGAAACACAAAAAATATATGTGATTCAGGGGTTGGTTGGCTCAGGTACCTTGTATAGGCAATCTCCTTGTTGTGGATAGCATTAAAACAAGCGTGATTAAACCAAGGCTTTCTTGTTT
This sequence comes from Birgus latro, assembly GCA_018397915.1. Lineage (NCBI taxonomy): Eukaryota > Metazoa > Arthropoda > Malacostraca > Decapoda > Coenobitidae > Birgus > Birgus latro. The sequence goes on from JAGKTI010010371.1 coordinate 8,131, forward strand.
AGTCAAAGGATATGAGAAGGGAATGTATGCTTCCATACCCTACAGAATGACCTCCGTAATGTGCAAGTCACATTCAGACGGCTCCCGGCCATGGAAGCAATAATCATTCCACGGAAAATCAAAGAAATACTTCCTGAGGGCCTCCAGAACATTATGCCCTCGTTATAAGCAGCCTTTTGACCATCACTCAGCTATTAAGTCCACAGTAAAAAGCACAAAATAAGATAAAATTCTGCCTGTAAAGCTGTTTTGCAAGTTTCTGCCAAATTATAGAACCAGTTGTGTGGGAAAACGTGGTGATATTTTGGAACATAACCCTGATTTATAATGGTGGCTGTCTGTACTGTCAGCAGTTCCACACATCTTTGCCTGTGACCCACATGAACTACCAGAGTAATTTTCTAAAAGGGCATTAGTTGCGCTGGCCAGGTTCCATATCCACAAACTTTCTTAAAGTCTAAACAGCATATACGATTACGTGTTTATAACTCAATATATACACTAACATCTAACAAACACATGAAAAAGAACTCAGAGTCAGTGCTTAACTAAATGTCTGATAAAATAAATCCTGATAATACTCGTAACTTAACCGGACCAACGATTGGTTTACGGTAAAAATTGGTTAAGATACTTTATGAGTACCTCCCCAGCTTACCAGTTTAGCGTGTGCTGTTGCCTTAGCTATTAGGAGTATTAAACCCTGCGTCCGAGAGAAAGAGAAAAAGTAGAAAGTTGTACATATAATCCCAAGCTTTATACACACAACAACACTTCAGTGTTACCAGGACTAAGCAACCTCGTCCCCAGGCTGACCCGAATATCGCTGAGATTACGAAGCGAGATATTATATCTTACTATTATGTCTCTCGTTTCTGAGAATATCTTTGTTTCTGTTGCCTCTCTGGTCGCTGTGAGATTGGTTTAGCCACTACGCACTGTATGACTTGTGGTGTCGAATGTTGACAACTTGTATGCTGAAAACTGTTTACTGTATTTGGTTGAAATATCAGCACGATGTGATGCTAACGCATATTTGCCAATAATAAAATCAAAAGTGAGAGAGAGGATGAAAGAATGAACTAACTGTTGCTCCCTTCAGTCGATATTTCCCTGAGCCCGGCATCAAAATCTGGCGTCAGCTGGAAAGACATACTAAAGTGCGACGCAACTCTTGAAAGGGGAATAGTCCTTTAGTGTCAGTCATAATGTTAGACTTATAATTAGGATGGAAACAAGTAGATACTTAAAATTACAACGGAAACAGAGTAAAAGGCAATAAAAATGAAAATAATTCAGACTAGTATTATTATGAAAGAAACTCATACCCCAACAGAAAACAGCAAGATAAATTTTGACCACCCCAGTTATTAGGATATAAAGCTGAAGCTGGTATAAGAAAACTAGTCTTCGGGGGACATAAGTCTAACTTGCAACTGTCATTACAATCACTGTCATATCCAGACAGTAAAGCACAAAAAAGAACAGACTTTTTACAGTGATACATCTTTTAGTCCAAAACAATTAACGTATCTTTAAAAATATCACCGTTTTGTTTTTGCGTTAATCTGACTGGGCTAAAAAAAACGATAGCAAAGTTATGTGTTCTAAGCTTATTACACACAGGGAGGCAGAAAACGCCATACTCCAATACAGTACTGAGATTTGTGGGGACAAAAAGCACGTAGTAATTCGGACTAAGAAACCAAGGGGAAATGTGTTAATACTGTTGTGCTATCAGGGAGCAAAATCCATTTATGTATTTCGGTTTATTACAAGCATTCTGGCCTAATATACAGCTAGGACCGACTTAGGGTCTGTGAAAGATGTTCTTGGTGATCTGTGTCTACCGATCCTCTAATGTTAACGATTAAGTCAGTATTTTGAGATATTAAGAGACGTATATAAAGGTGAAAGAAAATACAACGGGTTTTATCAGAATGTGTAAGGTAGTGTGATCAGTGTTAGCTCAATGAATCGGCCAGACATAAGGTTCCCAAGGAGTGCAATAGCCATTTCTTTATGCGGCACTGATCACAGGGTTTGGAAATATGTAAGAGGATTCGCTAGCTTACGCTTTTCTGTCGCTCTAGGGAATTCTCATCTGTTGCATTGCTTTTTGCCCCTGCATTAATTTTTTCCGTTTTTTTTTTTTTTTTTTTTAGCTTATGGATGTCCAGTTAAAACAAGTCTTAAGCAACAGTGAAGACCAATTTGCCTAGGAAATTCGTCTGGCATACTAAGTTAGAAAAACTAGTGAAATCTGCACAGTGCATATCCTGCCAAGCCTAAACTTTAAAGAGAAGAATTTATACTCAGGGAAGGCGAATATACAAGGTAAAAATAAAGTATTTCGTTATACTTATCCTGACATTTGACCTGTCTCTTATCACAAATTAAAACACAAATAGTAATGTACAGCTGTAGTCTTCCTTTCCTATGGAGCTTTTTCATCAACCTAAGGAGAAGGAAACCAGAAGGTAAATACAGGAAGTATCTGAACTCTCTCTGATTAATAGAATCTTGTAGTTCAGGTGATCTATTACGAATTCTTCGACAGATTCTTCCAGCCGATTTAAAAACTCTTTTTAAAAAAGAATAGCCCTTGCAAAAATTACACTCAGTGACATCCCATCCTCATGTCACAGACTGATCACTTCTTCACAACCTTCATAAACTAATCACTTAAAAATACATCAGTCACATCGCCACAGTCTTCCCTTTTGACATCCTCTCAATCCTTTCTCCATCTTATAAGCAAAACTTTGCAAACGTAAATGATAACTTTAAAAAGACCAGTATGATCTCAGAATTTTATCACTGTATCTTCATGTCGTTCCACAAATTTAATAATAGACTCAAAAAGTACGTTAGTTACATCCTCATAGCCTCCTCAATATCATCCTCATAATCTTCCCACAGTCACTTCGTGGAGACCTTCTTGCAGTCAAACTCTTATAAACTTCAATCACATTTTCATAATCTTGTCAGAGTCACTTCATAGAACCTACCCACAGCTACACCCTATCAACCTTCCCCATATCAACTGTAAATATAAACAACGTCATTCACATTTTCACAACCCCTCAAAACCTTCCCAAAATATATAGTAGACTTGGCTTACAACTGCATCAGTCGAATCTTTACAACCTTCCCCACTTCAGGTCCAGAATTAAACTGCAAATACAGCCATGAGCAAAATGTTCGCCAACAATCCTCTGCCAGCACTGGGTATATTCCTCCCAAATATCGTTCCTACCTAAACAACACAGAGTATCCTTGTTTCTAGTATTCTTTGGTTGTATATTTCATATGCTATTACTTAAGTATAGTTCATGTAACAACTTTAATTGACACAGGCCGTAGGGAAGTATCTGCAAACTTTTGTTCTGGCTGTATATCGTGTCTTAATATTACATTGCCAAGAAATGTTCTGATGAGAGAATTATACGAATTTATCTTCACAGTATGCAACATTTCAACATGTGGATATATATTTTTTTTCATTATAACAGCATCATTCGCATCCTCACAATATACCCCAATTCAGTGTTAACATGAATATATTGGGTCAAGTTTGGCTGTCTTCCACATTCACAATAATATTATTCTCCCTGCCCTGCCTTCTCCCCCTCCAGGACATTAGAATAAGAATGCATTTTTATCTTTGATGCTCATTCTGGGGCTTAATTAGGGGAAAGTCTGGCTTAGTTACCATCGCCCAGAGCGGAGTAAAGGAATGGAAGATTATTAAATTATTCTTTGCGGCTGCATCGTAAAGTCGAAATTTCATTAATTTTAATGAGTTATTATCTCTCGTTTGAGATCCATAGGAATATTATATACTGGCCCCGTTTTTTCACGTAACTGGATTAATATTATGATGAGATGAAACCGGATGAGGGCTATGGAATATTTAAGGAATATTATTTTATGACCTGAACTAGACTGTCGATAAGGAGAAGGGGAAGATGATGGAAAACAGAAATGGAGGGTGAAAAGAATTAAGATATGGAGCATTCTTACAAAGAACAGACACTTATAATGAGCTAGGGAAAATGAGAAAAAAAGTGAGAGAGGAAACGTATAATGGTAGGAGGGAGCGAGTTGGGTTATTGGACTATCGTGTAAAAAAATTCAACACTTCCTTCCAGCTGCGGTGACTGAAGGTAACATGAACTATTTTTATCTGATAGCACTGTCATATACGCCATAAAAGGGGTATGAAGAGGATGCGTATTTTTTGACGTCCGGGGAAGAGTGAAAAATAGAAGAAAAAAAAAACATGAATACAATGCTGGCAAGGGGCTGTCGGTGAACTGTTGCTTGTGATAAGTTATCCTAGATGTGGATTACCAGATATGCAACATCAGGTAGGGAGAATCCTCCAAAGCTGAATATGTTACAGCTACTTCGATAAACACCGATATATTTTTGATATTTTAACATAGTATGATTCGTACCAATGCGCTAATACTTTTTTGGATACCGACGCGAGAATAACACAACAATGTCAAGTGACTCAGCCAGCAATATATCAGGCGACATGCTTAACGTCTCATCACTCCATCATCAAAACAAGGCCAAGGTCATCAGGTGATTCGATAATATGCTGGAAATCTTACCTATAAATTTGAATATAATTTTAAATAGTATTCCGTTCATTTCAACTTCCAGAGTGCCATCTCTCTATCTTAAATGTTTATCAGTCAACGAAACATAATGCTAGTCACGAGGAACTTCATAGAAAGAACGCAGAGCCTTAGAAGTGTCTTCTTCTGACACTGAGATACGAGAAAGTAGCTGCAAAATGGGGAAAATATTCACCAAGTTAAGGTGGACGAGGTATAGCAACTAAACACATGCTGATCGAAGTTCCATAGGAGTTAACGTAACAATCTTAGAACCAATTTAGTCCAAGAGCATACTTCGAGTACGCCTGTCATTCTGAAACTTTGCATGTAGGTAGCAGAGACGAAGACGTCTGGATTCGAGCCAGATCGATCGAGCCAAGCCGTATCAAACGTTTGCTGTATATAAATCTGGAATGGGAAATGTGTCATAAGATTATCTAAAACTTTCATAGCTGAAGTAATATATGTGTAGCGCCGAATCCCACGGTCCGACCTTCAGGGCGGAAGACTCGGTCTCAATTATTTTTCTTTTATTTTATTTTTGTTTCAGGCAGTCTATATGGGTTAGGAGTGTTGTAGTCGTTAAAAAATGAAAATAAAAAGAGGACTAGTGATGTTAGTGATCCGGAATCGAATCAGAAAGCTACTCTTCGTGGCGGAAAGAAGCAGTAGTGTCATGTTTAGAAGCCAGTGGACATATCATATTTATAGCTCTCTTAACGCTGCTATGCAAGTCCTGTTTCAGTACAAACGACGCACAATATTATTCAATACATGGCGCACCCGCGCATGTATGTGTACGTGAGGCGTGTGTGTGTGTGTGTGTGTGTGTGTGTGTGTGTGTGTGTGTGTGTGTGTGT
>JAGKTI010010372.1:0-11233 GCA_018397915.1 Birgus latro
CTCATTGTCTTTGGTGCCAACATGTGTCACTGTGGAGGCCAATCCTGGATCCGCATCCTCTGCTACACAGTTGGCATGTCAAGTCTGGATTTGCTGGGAGAACTCTATTTTGGTTGTGCCTCCATTGTTTACGTTCCTCTCTGGGCAGGTTCCCAGCTTCTTTTACATGAATGGTTCTTTCGTTGCAGAGGGGTCGTCATCGTTCTCTGTCCGAGGCATTGGTTTCAAGATCTTTCGGTATGATGCTGCATTTCTTCAGAGTTGTCCTTATATGATCTCTGTACAGAACCTGACGGGGAAGGTGGTGCTCAGGCATGCGGAACTCATGTTCGACTCATCGCAGCTGCTTTTTTTAGCCAGCATAGTTTCTGTGCTGGCTGACTTCGCCTGCTGGAGAAATTGTGAGTGAAAGACTTTATCCATCCTTGTGAATCCTAGGATGAGCTGTGAGCAACGGATGTGAAACGACTCAAGCTGTTTGACGTGACTTTGGTCTAGGAATCAGCACCGCACATGAGGGTGGAGAGATATAATAGCCGCATATACCGATACCTTCGTCTCGATTCTCATGTTGATGTTTACAAAGACTCTGGATCCGATACGTCCAAAAGAAGATGAGTAGTGGTTGATTCGTGAAAGGACTTATTTATCAATGTTATGTTTCTGTGTAACCACACTTCCAAGGCAGGTAAAATTCTCCATCGGTTTTACGCTTTTGTCTTTTATCTGAAATGCAAGAGGCTCCGCTGGGTTGTTTATCTGAGATATTATTTATGTTTTATTAACACGTATTCGGAGCCCCTTTGCATGGTATATGTCGGAGTGAGTGAGTGAATGAAATCCAAGTACCAGATAGGAAAGATCATTTGGCACTATGATATGATTTGAAGGTACAGTAATAGAGAGAACACGGCAGAGGATAATTAGAAACTAAAGTGGATCTTAAAAGATGAAGGGTATGGAAGGAAGGAAGGAATAATGAAGAACTAGCACCAAGTTATAATATGGCTAAATGGCACTAATGCTGGCGTTGAAGTGGTCTGGGCGTGAAAGTGGTGTAAGGGAGAAAAGATCAGCGCCAGTGGTAACTCTTTAAATCATTCATGTCATGAAACAAAATGTCTAACCTGATAGAAGTCGAGAGAAACTGAAGGCCATAAGAAACACTGAAATATCTAGAAGAGAGGCTGCACAGAAGAGAAGAGGAAAGTTAGGAGAGAAAGATGGGAGACAAAAAGGCCCATTTTAGTCGCCTCTTACGACAAGCAGGGATACAGGGGAAGTATTCTTTCCCCCCTTCCGGAAGGGGTATATGTTGGAGACGATGGTGAGACTCTGTTGTAAGGATTCTGGGGTATGTGCAAAGACAGCACACTCAACAGCATATTGCAGCTCTAGGGAAAAGCCATTTCAGTCTTTGATTATGCTTCAAGACATCTGAGATTAAGTATATTGCCGTCTAAACGAAACTGGATTTTTATTCCATCATCAAGGTTCCTTTGTCGGTAAATAAAAAGGGTGACTACAGTGAGATATATGCTGAAAACGACAGGAGCCTCAGTCATACCTTTCTCCAGGGTTTTCGTTCTCCGTGGCCGATCAGACACAAGACACTGGCTATTGTCATCTGAGATAAATATATATTCGTACCTCTTCATAGTCGTATTAAAATAAATTCAGGAGACTGTACTGCCAATAAGATGTAATGAAGGCAGCTATGAGTGACAGCAGAATATAATTCTGAGTCGATTGCACTGAGGCAGACATACGTTAATTATTGACTTAGTGTGCAACCTATAATTTATTTCCAAACTTAGCCATACTGAACTGATCTAGACACTGATGGTTCCCCAAGAAAATTAATGATTACGGCTTTCATTGATAATAGTTACATTTATACAAGGACGGGGAATCGTCCAGAGTGCGAATTGTTTTTTTTTTTTAATGCAAGGAAGAAGGAACCAAAGGCCATGGGCCCACATACTGTTCCCTCCAAGAAAAAGCAAAAAAATACAAAAGACAGCCCAACTGGAGATCCATTCATTTCGAGATGCCTGGACACACTGCGTTTGAAAGACTGGAGATCATAGGAAGTAGGGAATACAGACAGAGGAAGACAGTTCCAGAGTTGACCAGTTGGATAAATGAAGGACTGGGAGTAACGGTTAACTCTTACATTAGAGAGTTGGACAGAAAAGGGATGAGAGTTTGCTGCTAGACGGGTACTACGTGCCCGTCGTAGAGGTGGAGGGATGCAAGCAGACAGTTCAGAGGAACAGTGACCGTTGAAGTATCGATAGAAGAGAGATAAAGATGCAACAGTGCGGCGAAGAGACAAAGGTTGAAGGAAATCAGTAAGAGGATGAGAGTTAATGAGACTAAAAGCCTTTGACTCAACCCTATTGAGAAGAGCTGCATGTGGGGAGCCTCCCCACACATGAGAGTTGTACTTCATACACGGGCGAATAAAACCCGTTTACAAGGTCAACTGTGCAGGGGTAAAGAAAGTTCGGAATCGGCTTAGCACACCTAATCTCTTGGAAGTAGATTTCATGAGAGATGTAATATGTTCTTTCTAAGACAAATCCCGAGAGAATGAAACCCCAAGCATGTTCAAGGATGATGCAGGACTGAGCTGGACATTATTAAACATTAGTGGGTAATCCTGAGGAAGATTTTGTCGGATTGATAAATGTAAGAACTGAGTTCTGATGCATTAAAAATAACAAGATTATTTTTACCCCAATCAAAGATACGAGCCAAGTCAGACATAGGTGTGCCATAGCCTCATCCCTTTTTTGTTTAAGTAACTGCTGTACAAAGGAAAAGGGGAAAAAGCAGTGTGTGGTAATCATAGGGGCATTTGCCTTCTCAGTGTAATAGGAAAAATATATGGTAGGATACTTATTGACAGAGTTAGGGAAATTTCTGAGGAATTAGTTGGAGAAGAACAAGGAGGTTTTAGGAAGGGAAGAGGTTGTGTAGACCAGATATTCATTCTTAGATCCTTAGTGGAAAAGTTTCTAGAGAAGGGCAAGAAGTTGTATGCTTCCTTCATGGATCTGGAGAAAGCATATGACAGGGTGGATAGACAAGGTTTGTGGAAGGTATTAAGAATATATGGAGTGGATGGGAAGTTGTTGAAGGCAGTGAAGAGTATGTATGAGGGTGCTAAGGCTGCAGTGCGTGTGGATGGCAAACTGAGTGAATCTTTCCATTTGAAGGTTGGATTGAAACAAGGATGTGTCATGTCTCCATGGTTGTTCAATCTGTATATGGATGGGGTTATAAAAGAGATACAAGGTCGGGCAGTGGATGTTGGAGTGGCCCTAGTGAGAGAGGGCAGTGTGTGGAAACTCCCTGTACTGTTGTTTGCAGATGATACTGTGTTGTTGAGTGAAGACGAAGGGGAGCTGCAAGGCTTGGTAGATGAGTTTGGGAGAGTGTGTAAGAAACGGAATCTAAAGGTGAATGTGGGGAAGAGTAAAGTGATGGTCTTCGAGAGAAGTGAAGCCAGTGAGTGTACAGTGAGATTGGATGGGAAGGAAATGGAGAATGTGAGTGAATTTAAGTACTTGGGCAGTGTGATGAGTAAGGATGGTAGTCTGGAGGGTGAAGTGCTCGAAAGGGTACAGCAGGGAAGGAAGGTTGCTGGTTCGTTGAAAGCAGTGATAAGAAACAGGGAGGTGAGCATGGAAGTGAAAAAGTTGTTACATGACAGTATTGTGATACCAACTCTGACATATGGAAGTGAAGCTTGGACCCTGTTGGAAGGACAGAAGTCAAGAGTGAGAGCAGTGGAAATGAGTTATTTGAGAGGAGCATGTGGAGTCACATGGAGAGACAGACTAACAAATGAGGAAGTGAAGGAGCGTTGTGGTGTGGTTGAGGACGTGATGGGAAGCGTTAGGAGAAACACGTTAAGGTGGTTTGGGCATGTGGAGAGGATGGAGAGTGAAAGATTGACGAGGAGAGTGTATGTGAGTGAGGTGGAGGGGGCGAGAGGGAGGGGGAGGCCGAGGATGAGATGGAGGGATGGAGTGGAGAGGTATATGAGAGAGGGGGGTGTGAGTTGGGAGCGTGGTAGTGAAATGGCAGGGGACAGAGTGACATGGAGGCGATTTGTTTGTGGCCACCCCGTTCGGGATTGAGGCGTCTGGCAATAGATAGATAGATAGAACTGCTGAGATGGACGTTGTGGAAACCGAATGGAAAGGTGAAGGGTGGAATCATCAGCATATGAGTGGATAGGGTTAGATGTACAGCTTAGAAGGTCATTGATGAATAAAAGGAAGAGAGTTAGTGATAGGACAGAGCCCTGAGGAACACCACTGTTGACATGTCTAGGAGAAGAACGATGGCCGTCTACAACAGCGGCTATAGAACGACCAGAAAGGAAGCTAGAGATGAAGGCACAGATAGAAGGATGGAAGGGAAATCGTCCATGTTTTGATGGGGAATTGTCTGACAGGGAAATGTCTAACGGGAAATTGTCTTGACGGGGAATTGTATAGGAACTCTTCTGGAATAACGAAGTATCCTCGGGAACAAACTTCGTCTAATATTTCACCTCTTCTACTTCTCACTCTCCTCTCCTCGCTAATATTCCTAAGCTGAGAGAAGATTGGCATGTATCTGTGCCCGTAGACAATTCTCTGTGATATGATACGTCGAGGAGGAGAGTGATGTTAGTGTGAAATAGACGCAGTGGAACAGAAGTAGAACTTTTGCCCCCAACTGTACTATGAACACATGGATAACATACAAGCTCAAACTACCAACAGTCCGAAAACAGTTTCTCCTATATTTACATTGCAACTCCCGGAATAACAAAGTACTGTACAATTAAACTCCGAAACAACGAGCCCCCAGTCATCCATCAGGGGGTTCTCCCAGGGGCTTCAGTGTGCCATCAATCACGGGTACGCTTATACGGGGAAACGAGGTAAATGAGGAGAGAGAGAGAGAGAGAGAGGGGAGGGGGAGGGTAGTCACACAAACATCAAACACGCACTTGAACCGTTCCATTCCTCGACGTATATTCCTCTTCTCACTATTATAAACTTTGTGTATGAGCTGAACTCTCCTGAAGGGAACATCTGGCCCAGACACACCCTCCTGATCGCTTTTTTCCATCTCTTTCGGGTCTCCTCTCACTTTTATCATACTCTTTCGTCTGTCACTCCCACTCTGCACCCATTCAAACTCAACCTTTTTTTCGGCCCCCCTCCAACTCAGTTTTCGTATATCATCTCTCTGTCTCTGTCTCTCTTTCTGTGTGTGTGTGTGTGTGTGTGTGTGTGTGTGTGTGTGTGTGTTCATTTCTTGGACCTTTCTGTTCTTATTTTCATTTTTTTCTTTATCATCTTTTCGTCCCTTCCACTTCCTTCCCACACTTATGTGTATTACGTACCGAAAGTTTATGCCCTCCTCATGTCATTCTCTCTTCTGCCAAACAATTTCAATCGGCATCTGAGAGACTGCTCATAGTGAAGAGATAAGTGTTGCCTTCAAAAATGTTCATTTCCTCTGTTATGTCTTTTCCTTCACAAACGTTCTTCTGCCTCTTCTACGTCTTCCCTGAACGTACCCCACACTTTCTCCACAAACGTCCTTCTACGTCTCCTACGTCTGTTCTGGATGTATCCCTCATTCTTTCTTTGCAACTTTATTCTACCTCTACTATGTCTTCTGCATGTATCCCTCATTCTTTCCCTACAAGACGTTAACGCATTCGAGAGGTGAACCCTCCCACGACGTGAGAAGTCTTAAATTTTGTACTCTTGCTGCAAACAATTTTGTTCAGCTTATGCAGCCTCCCCCACAAAGGGTTGAAAATATCTATCCAATACCTAATTCAGGTCGTGAAAAATAGCAACAAATGGATTCATGTTATTGCTGAACGAGTATATTCGGCTTAGGAGAGACTGAATGGTAGATTACCAGTTGCGGGACTACAGCCGTAGTAATATTTCTCCCGCTTCTGTGCATAGACACTAATACTGTTAACTGACATAACAGTACCAGACTCATACGATTCACTCTCAGCTGACTAAAATCGCATGGCATTAACTAGAATAAATTGCAAGATTTGTCTGTACCATTATACGGTTTATCATTTCTGTATCTAATTCCTAATTGCCTAGTCTACTCAGTCAGCAGTTTTGTAGCGTGTCTTAAATTTACGATGCTGTGAATTATTCATATACAAGAAATATATCCCCAAACTGATATGGTTTGTGAGTTTACAACAGTTTCGACTCGACTTGGACCCAAACCGACTTGTGCCATTCTCAGGCTCCAAGTCGGGACAGAATCGGGCCAATATCACTGTGCCCTTATGATAAACACGGTATTGTTTTGCAAGCATACTTTTTACAGTTTCACAGTGTACAGTACTTCCCATGACTATCGTCATCGTCAACAGAATTTTTTTCATCTGTTTTCTTCCTGTCAGGTCAGACACTGTTCTGTTACTGGCAGTACTACCTGTCTCATGGTCGGATTGCCGGCGACTAATCCGGCAACCCCGCTGGCCTAAGCCAGTAAGGAGAGTTGTTAAACACCCCATGGAACTAAAAATAAGACCTGTCAAAGGGCGGACGAGCTACTTAAGCCAATGGCCATTTAGCAGAGTGGGTGGAGCTCGTTGCCCTGGTTGACAGTCCACTTAAAAGGAAAGTTCTGAATTAAATGTGGATAGTTCTTGTCAGGGATCCCATGCCCCTGTCCAGAGACTGGTAGTGAGTTCTCCCCTGACGGGGAGATTGGGTGGGGTTCGCAGCCCCTCCCTGGAAAAACTTATATCTCGCACGACTTAAGAAGAAGAGGGGTTAGGTACTGTACAGTGTGGGTTGCCTGTACTTGACTCAGTTTTGCTTGGGGGTTCCTTCTTGGGTCCACCCTGACGGGGCTTTTGGGCCCGTCATGCTGGCACCAGTTATGACTGTTGTTAGGTAAAGCCTATAGGACCCAAGCAGCTGGTTGTCTTTATTCAGACAATGAGAGTGCTGTCAAGTGTGGAGGAACAGTCAACTTCTTCCCGGTAAGTACTGGAGTAAGTCAGGAATGTGTCTTTGCTCCCACGCTTTTCAACATGTGCAAGGACAGGGTAATTGGCCGGACTGTGAGCCGAAGTCATTGTGGAAGATCATTTGACAATTATAGGGTTTCTGACCCTGACGTTGATGATGATGCAGTTATCCTAGCATAGTCGCTGGAGATACTACTGAGTGCCTTCAAGGAATTTCGCGAGAACGCGATGCCACTGGGATTACATGTCTTTTGAACCAGGACCAAGTCAAGCATTTGGTGACTTGTTGGATGAAACAGTTCAGTCTGTCCAAACATTGAGTGAGTATGTGGAAGTCTTGGAAAGATTCACTTACCTCGGTAGTGTGGTAAATAGCAACGGTAGGTCAGATGATGAGATTTCTCGTCATACTAGTCTGGCCTACGAGGTTATAAATTCACCTAACTCGGGAGTTTGGCGTTGCCGTTATTTCTGTAAAAGGACGAAAATTCGCATCATCAGGGCACTGGTGCTCCCTTTCTTACTCTATGGCTGTGAGACATGGACATTAAACAGTGACTTGAAGCAGCGAGTTGATGATCATGGGATATCGCTGGTACGACCAAGTACATAAAGGGCAACTACTCTGTGAGACTGAGTCGAGGCCTCTTACCCACATAATAAGTCAGTGCCAGCTCTAGTTACATAGGCACGTGGTCCGTTTTCCTAAGGCTAACCCTGCCTGCAGGGTGATCTCTGTGAGAGTTAATCCGGGGTAGAAGAGGCTAAGGGGAAAGTCACTGAACTTATGTCTGGAACAGGTTGATCATTCATATCGAGAAAAAGACCCTAATACGTGGGTGGAGTTGGAGCGTCAGTGAGGCACTGAGGCTATTCGCCCAATGGCGTTTGCCAGCCCCCCCTCCCTGCCCATGATGATGATGATGATGTTTTCTTCCTTGGAACTTGATCCGTACACACGTTGTCACAGAAGACTTCGTAGCACTTCTCCATTTATCATTTGTGTATAACGCATTGGCTTGTATGTTATCTGTATCGTTTCTATAGGAACAATTTGCAACAGTCGCATACATGAGGATTATTAACCCTTCCCATTGGGTGACATTATTTAACTGATAATTTTGTTACTGCCAGACGATTTTACTTAGCACAGGAGAGACTTTTCGAACTGAATGCGTTAAATACAGTTATCAGTAAACAGTACAAGAGAGCTTTACTGAGCTGAGCAGAACTGTCTAGAGATACCAGTAAAGTAAAAGATTACGTCATCAGGTTGGAAAGGTCAAGGTATAATGAGCAAAGTAACTCGCCAAGGAAGGGGTGTTACGAAATTTTCAAATTGAAGGAGAATACGATCCTTAATAATATAAGAGGGAGAAAGCCACTACTGTCAACTGGCTCAACTAATTAAGCCAGTTTCCCAGCTGACGTTCTATTAATTAGACATTCATTAGAAGGAAAATAACCCGCACTTATCTGGGCTGAAGAGAGATGGACTCTAAGGGAATAGTGTATGAAAGAACAGGGGAGAAGGGGATTTTTTTTTTTTTTTTTTTGCGCAACATGTGGGAAAAATGATAGTGTGGTAAAAGGTGAAAGATATGAAGGAAAATGAGGGGTGGTGGGAGAAAGAGGAGTAAATGGTGAAGGAAAGGTGTCGTGGTGAGGTAAAGAAAACTGCGATGAAGGAAAAAAGAGGATGGTGAAAGAAAGAAGTGTGAATGGTAAAGACGGCATGGTGAGAGAAAGGAAGGCTAATGAGGGAAATATAGGGATGGAGCCAAAAAGGACTGAATGATGAACGAATAAAGTCAGGATGATATAAAAGAAGAATGATAAATTGATAATGAAGGAAAAAGGAATGAAGAGTTAATGGTGTAGGAAAGAAGCCATGGTGAGGAGAAAGGTGGGCACTGATGTAAAGGCCGGGTGATGATGATGGGAAAGAGATGTAACAGTGAAGGGAAACGAGTGATGATGAGGGAGAGGACAGAGATTGTGAGAGGGAAGTGAGACAGCGAAGGGAATCGTGGTGTGAGCGAGAAGTGATAAAAGTGATGAAGGAAGAAGAGCGAAGGAGCTGGAGAGAAGGGTGATTGTGAAAGAGAAAAGAGTGATCATGAAAGGAAAATTAGTGGTAAGGAGTGTGAAAAGGAGATTGAGGAAAGGGGAGCGAGGTTATAAAAGGAGTAGAAGAAGAAGTGAAGGGATGACCAAGGGGAAAAAAATAGTAAGAGTGACAAGGGAAGTGAAAGGAGGGGAGGGGAGAAAGGAAGTGATAGTAAGTGTTGTGCAGCGTGTTTTAAGACTGATTCCTCGTTCTTTAATCACGGCACTTAGAGCGAGGTCCTCTTTCTAGACCGGGCTGGGTATACTTAGGGCAACTAAGAGGAACAGGGCATAAAAACACACAGCAACAAACCTTACTCGTGTATTACCTTAATTCTTACAATGACACAATACTGACAGAGGCACACTTTACACAAGAAATATATTAATACAAGGGACAGGGCCGGAGGACTCTGGGGCAGGTAACGTAGCCGGTGTGCTTCTGGGTTGGCCCGGTTGTAGGAAGGTGGCCCAGGGCGACGGCCTTCGTCAGGAGTGGAACCGGCTGCCGTAAGGGTGTTCGGGGTCGTCGTTGGGTGGCCGGACAGCTACTGGGTCATCTAGGGGCCTCGTCAGGAGGCCAGCTATGGCTGGGACGTCTGGGGCCTCGTCAGGAGGCTGGTCACTGCTGGGTCGTCTGGGGGCCTTCGTCAGGAGGCCCGGTATTGCTGCATCATCTGGGAGGGTCTGAGGGGCGGCGTGGTAGGGGCGCCTGTCTCTAGGGGGCCCGAGGGTTGGGGCCTAAGGGCTGGGCCCGAACAGGGAGAGACCACTCTGCCAGGCTGGGCGTCATCGGGCTGGGGAAGAGAGGTTACGCCCCGGGGTCTTGGAGATGTATCGGTGGGACCGGGGACTGTGGTCTCTCCTCGTCTGGGCGTCCATCAGGGGTGTACTGGCGCATCTCATCTTTGAAGAGTCCATCAGGGTCGAGGTCTGCTGGGAGCCTGGTTTTTAGGGCATGGACCCTTGGTCCCGAGGGGCCTCTCCAAATCTGCTCCAACTGCGGCTCCTCTGGTAGAGTACTCCTGTGCAGGGAAGGGGCGAGGATACCTGAGCAACCACAACCGGAGTTGGGCAAACAGAGGAAATCCTCAGGAGGGGAAGGCACTGGGGTAGGGGGCGAGGGGTGGCACATAGCCGTTCCGTCCCCGGCACGGTGGGTGGCTGTCGCTAGGTCCCCTAGGGCGTGGAAGGCGGAGCTGCTAGTGGCTGTCACCTCTCTCGAGCGGCAGGAGGCTGTCACTGAGGGTCCGTGCCCCTGGCTGGCTGTGGGTGTAACGTGGCTGGTGGCTGTCGCCTGCCCACGGGTGCAGCTAGTGGCTGTCACCTGCGAGCCATGCCCCGTGAGGACTACACCCTGAGTGCGGCTGGAGGCCATCACGAGGGTGCAGGTGCGGCTAATGGCCGTCACCGACGTGTGGCTGATGGCCGTCACCGGTGTCCTTCCTGGGTGTGTTGCAGGGAGAGTGCGGCTAAACTAGTAGTGTTTGTCTCATTCTCTTGTGCCCCACCCACTTCCAGCTCTACTCGTTGCTGATTGGCTGAGATAATTATTCTTCTTATTGATAGACTAATGAGCCTTACTACGAAATAGTATCGTATTATTTACTTTGAATTCATTCCTATATGACAAAGGAAGCACTAAAATTTGCTAACTGAATCAAAATCAGTTTGAAAAGAAGCAGCCCGCCTCCTCCCACGACAGCAGTTGAGTTTGGGCGCCAAGAAGCTTCGGAGCTTGGCAATAACACATCGCAGCTGTCCCGCTGTTAAACATATTAAGTCATCTACCTGTCATGTCTGTTAAGTTACCACGGTTTCATAACCATATTGTAATTTTCCTTATTTATTTCCTACATTTCATTAAAATTAGAGGGTTCGAATATAAAAGTAGGAAAACTAAATGTCACTGGCTTCGCCTACTCAGTACAGTATAATTATTTATAAGTATAAAAATTTATATCAACAATGCCATATAAGAAATTTGATTCTATACACGTGAAGTCATTTAAATCTTTTAGAGGGAAAAGGGTTGTGTGTGTGTGTGTGTGTGTGTGTGTGTGTATACCAAATATAAGGAAAAAAGTCAAA
>JAGKTI010010372.1:11507-28635 GCA_018397915.1 Birgus latro
TTACAAGATTGTGACAATGTGAGGTAACTTTTACCTGGTCGTGGTGTAGTGGTATGCTGCCTGGCTCTCACCTGAGAGTCCCGGGTTCGATTCCCGGCATAGTGGTAATATATTGGGTGGGGGGTCTTTGTAGAATGTATACCTTTTTATTTTCATAGAGAGAACTTTCGTTACTTCACAAACCATTCAGGCCGATGACGATCCTTGGTACTTTTTACCAACATCCTTTACTACAAAACCTATTTCCTAGTTAAATGGAAAAGATATAAGTGCAGTTAAGGGGTTAAGTAAAAGTTTTGTTGCTGGGATTAATGACAGCGCCTGATATGTTTACACGCCGCTGGCACGGCAAGACTGGCTTAGGATTCCTACTAGGGCTGACAGGTGAGTGGGCGGGGCCAAGGGGGCGGGGCATAAGAGAATCATTCAAACGCGAACAGTATTGTGGCCGTCGCCGATGTTGGGAGTCTGCTGCCGGAGGCATGGCTTGTGGCTGTCGCTTGTCCGGGGGTCCTGCTGTTGGCCATCACCATTTCCCTCTTCCCTGGAGGGTTAATGCGAGAGCGGCTGGTGGCCGTCTCTCCCCGTGCATGGCTGGCCGCTGGTGGCCGTTGCCCTGTATGAGTGAGAGAGGGAAGCAGCTACTGAGCAGCTGGTGGCCGTCTCCTGCTGGCTATCTGGGGCTATAAGAATACCCCCACCCTGAAACTGGCGAGAGCTAGTCCGGCTGAGATGTAGTGCTCCGCGACTGCTGGGAATACGATGAGAGAGAGAGGGGGGGGGGGAGTGCATGACAGTGCCACTGTTGGTAGCTGCGGTGACGGCCGTCTTAAGCTCTCCTGGCGCCTCATTATTCAGGTGCACTGAGGAAGAGATTTAGATACATAAATGGCTCGACCTTGGGGTTATTCCGGTAAGAGAGCATGCAGAAAAATAATCTATTATTAACAGTCTCAGGGTACGAATTCAGTACTGCCTTGATAGTAGAGAGGTTTGAATTGTTAGCTACAAATTTGATAGCCTATTAGCTGCAGAGTTCGAATCCTGGTTCTAGCATCTTGCGCCATTCGAATCAGGTGTTCATCCACCTTTTGTAGGTTAGTAGGTGGAACGAATACCTAGGCCAACATTTACAGAAGGTAACTGTGGTAACCTAGATGATGCAATGGGTTTGTATCTCAGAAGGGTAAATGAATAGCCCGCCATAGTCTCAATGTCCAAGTTACGGCGATAAACATCACGTCGAAGCTTCTTTCTTATGACAGATACTATACCATCTTATCTTTTAACCATTCTCTTCTGTTTCCAGTGAGTTAAAGGGTTACTCGCCAAATTCCTACCCCAACATAAGGAGGAAGAGGGTGGAGGATTTGCTGATCCCCATCCCGTTCCCTTTGTCCAGCTTCAGCGAAAAGTAAGGATTATTTAGGTGGTATTGTTCGACGCTAGGCAGTGAGTACTTACCTACTGGTTTTCTCTCATCCCCAAGGTTAGAAGAGGAGAGGGGTTCAAAATAGAATAAGGTATGCATAGTTCCGGGAATCGCTGCACAGTTGCACTACACGTGCTCTCATGTTCACATCCACCGTCTCTCTCTCTCTCTTTCTCTCTCTCTCTCCTCAAAAGATCCATCTCAGAGATTCCCAACCTACTCTCTTGGCCTCTTAAAAGTGGTGGCAGACTTGGATTTCGGGGGAAAATGCTAAAAACATAGAGAGAGAGAGAGAGAGAGAGAGAGAGAGAGAGAGAGAGAGAGAGATCTTTGCAACGTGTTAGTTATTTTATCTATAACTTTACGTACTTCATAAGAAACATCCTCCATAGGACCAATGGGTCTGTTATTGTAAACTCTCATTTGCACACCTTTGATTCTCCCTGGCACTGTGGGAGGATATGGTTCGCAGTGCAGTACACAGTGCTGGCAGGGAACACTTGTTGAAGTTATAACACTTGTCTCGCCATCTCACATCCTTTCTACTTCCAAGACATTCCTTATATGCTTTCTTTTATACGTCTAGTACTTACTCCACTAAGGATCCCCCCCCCCTAGTTTCACTTCTTCATGAGCCTCACATCACACACTTCTTCATATATTACCTCCTTTAAATTATTCCGTACTTCATTTATTCGTTACCTTAGCTGCATTATGCTCATATAAGCAACCTCTCTGCAAATGTTCCTTTAAACGTCCTTTTTTTTATTTAATATCCTTGGAACACTGATCTTCACTCATCACTTTCCTTTGTACCTGGTCTTCGATGTTGCCAGTATTCTTTTGCACTGATTTGTATTACGACTACTTAGTGGTAGGAAATGCCACTTGTTTCACCCCTTACCCCTTAGACGTTGGCTGGTCGGCTACTCACTTAGTTCATTATTTCCTTCAGGTCTGTCAGAGAGAGAGATACAGCGACAGACGGACAGATAGGCAGACAGAGGAATATCAGTAGGAATGGAAGAAAGTGAGAAAGTTGATTATCAGTTACATAGAATGGTAGATGTGTAGAAACAGAAGGACAAAAGCCAAGAGAGAGAGAAAAAAATGAAGACAGCAACAGGGGGTTGGAGGTGGATAATAATGGAGTAGACGAGGATGATTGCATTCTACTGTTTATCGGAATTTATAGTTTGAATTCCGTGACTGTAATTAGGGTAGAATTAATCTACTGTTAATTATGCACCATCAGTGACCCAAATTGCCTTGGAAAAAACACTTCCTCATTACACACACAGGAAGGCATTTGTCTCTCGTAATTGCCCTGGTTCTTATATTCGGTTGCAATGCTCATTAGTGGGGGCACGGTGGCTCAGAGGTAGAGCATCAAGCTCGGGACCGGGGGGTCGCGAGTTCGAGCCGCGCCCGGGACTGCCGCGCTGGGAGGGGTAGCGCCCTCCTGTTACCTAGCGGGGCTATATGATCTCATTGTAAGGTCTAGCTCGGGGATTCTTTAATCCTTTAATGCTCATTAGTGAAATAAACTAGGACATTTATATGACTGTGTTCATAACGCAGAGGGATCATAATGTGTGTTATGTTATCTTTCTGAATACTTCCACTTTCATTTGCAGTTGTTCTGGCCCCAGACTCATCTGGAGGTGAACCCAGTGAACTGCATGACTAACCCTTTAAGTCAGCCACTCCAAAAGATCTTTATCTGAAACTGTATTAAAGGATTGCCTGTGTTGTTAAAGTGAGGTGCATAAGATAAGTGTGTTGTGGTGTGAAGGGCTGTATTATAATCAGTGCGTAGTGGAATTTGAATTTGTTTATGGGTTGTATTTTGTGCTGGTACTGAGTTCCCAGCGAGTGAGGAGGAGGAGGATAAAGAGAAGTGCGTTATCGAGGAAGAGTGGCGGGACATCGTGTACATATCGCACAACAGTGGTTTCCAGGATGTGGATGAAAAAGATGTCCAGGAGGTATTGAACAGCAACGGGGAAGAGCTCTCCAACAAAGGGATCAAGAACATGCAGGAGGAAGGTTATATACACGTTCAGGAGGAGGGCGAGGAAAAGCCCATGCTGATGCTGGATATGGCAATGCTGCGGAAGATTCTCAACGGTGCTGAACAACTGCTAACTTCATTCAGGAGAGGGACCCAAATCTAGCCTGAAGTGACTTGTCTGCATCCTTTGTTGACAAAGCTATCACCTGCTACAGGGAGATGCTGGTAGAGAAGCCAGGGTACCGCATTCTTAAACTATGGCTCTCAACAACCAGCGCGGACGAGACGCTGCCCTCCACTACTTGATCACCTACGGATCCACCTTCGACAAAGCTCATCCAAGGCTCACCTAACTCCACTCCCTCTGCCTATCCACATCATTCTCCGCCTTGCTCTCTTTCACCTGATGTTAGTGTTCCTGAGGACAACGAATGAGTGCCAAGGGAAACCACCTGTCCCCCGGCTTCAGAAGAACCCATGATAACAACGCACCCATGGCCCATCACTTGCTTTGGGTCACTTACTTCTACACCACTTCTCTTATTACTCTTTCCATCATATTCCTAGATGATACAGTGAAGGAAAGTTGTCATATAACCCATTTGAAGAGGTCTAGGAAGAAGTCTAAGGGATAGTTTTTTTTTGGGGGGGTGGGGAGGGTTCACTTTGGCCTCAAATATAGCCCCATAGAACCCGGCACTCAGTAAGGTGTTATCCGATCCACTTTCCATAACATAATCCCATCAGATAATGGGGATGTGCTGCTCGTACTGTAGCAATGACATTACCTCAGATCTATAACACATTCAGTAAAATATTCACCCTTCCACACTGTACCAAAAAAAAAAAAACAGTCTCTCCTATCACCTCATTACCTGTTTTTTAAAGATCTGTATCAACATCATTAACATGCTATCCATTTTTCCAACTAAAAGCTGGGGAAAGGTAAGAACCAAAAACAATGAAAGAGTGGATACAAAAGCGTGTGTACTATCAACAACATGACCAGTGACTGGACCATGGTATCACAAGCCCCTAGAATCCTGGCTTCATCTCACAGACTGAGCAATCTGCTCATATTTCTTTTTCAGTATTCACTTACATCATCCTGGTGCAGGAGAGAGATGTATTCATGTGGTGACACTGATGTAACCAGGCAGCTTCACTGCTCTGACTATAAATATCTCCCTTAGCTTCCTCTTTATGCCACAGAAAGTAGATGGTGGACTGCATGCAAATGATGATTTCAAGCTTGCAGTCTACCAGGTTTATGTCTAGATGAGTTTGAGGTCATAGCAACAACAACATGCACCTCCCAGATAATTTTAATTGACTAATAAGTAAAAAAAAAAAGGGTGTTTAACCTCATCTATGAATGCCATAAATACTGAACTGTATCTTACACATTTTTAAATACATGTTTACCCATTTACATCATTGCATATAGTTAATCCAAGCATCCCTGCCACTTGAGAAACCACAGTGCTCACTACTGAACAGGCTTTCTGAAATGAAGTAAATTGAATAATGGATTCATAACACCAGTTATTAAAGACCATATGGCACTAGTTCAAAGATATATGACTTGCAGTGGAACAGAAACAGGAAAGGAGAAAAAGAGAATGATAAGAAGAGGTAAAAACATTATACAGTACTGTAAATCAAAGACAAGACACAACGTAGATCAGGTGCAGCTAAAAAAATATATATATATATATAAACTATGAGGGAAAGCATCAAACTGAATGTTGTGTAAAAGACCAAATCAAGTTAAAAATAGCATGAGACGGTGCACAAAAGAGGTTTTGGATTCACTTAAAATATCAGCTAAAAGAGATTGACAGCCAAGACAAAATAGAGAAAAAAAAAGACTGGCAGTGAGCAGCACTATAAAAGAGACAATTAGGAAGAACATAAGGGACTGACAAGGTCCTGTCACAATTAGGACAAATTGCAGGAGGACCTTAAGACATGAATTCCATGGATTAAACAGGTACGGCCAATCCTGAGACATGCCAATGCTGTCTCCCAACAGCGAGTACAAGGACAAGGGGCAAGCCAAGGTGTCACGAAGGATGTAACGGCATGAAGTTTGGCACTATTAGCTGAGGACCAGCAGGACTGCCAGTGCTGAATAAGCTTTGAGAAGGCAGGAAAAAAGTCTGACACTGGGAGAGATCGGAAAGGTATGCAAGGTGGTCCCACGGCAGCACAAACTGCTAAAGCATCACTGGTCTCATTGCCTGGGATACCAGCATGACTAGGTAACCAACAGAACTTTACAAACTTACACTTCACTGTCAACCAGAATAGCAATTACTGAATTCGAAGCGTTATCACACACAACTGGTACCACGCCTAGTGCTTGACCATGAAATTGTACAATATCTGTTATGCTGCGTGTTTTAGGGTGCGACTTCTCGTCCCTATACACGGAGCCTGGAACGGGGTTCTCTTTCTAGACCGGGTTGGGCTCTATTAAGGCAATCCGAGGGAACAGGGCATAAAATGGCAGGGCAACACCCTTACATGTATATTACCAACAAATTACAACTCTGACACAACGTGAATATACACTTTACAGGAAAATAGCTAAAACACACAGATAGACAGAACCAGGGGACTTGGGGGCAGGAGAAGGCGGGGGGTGGTTGAGGACCCGCGTCAGGATGCCCCGGGTCATCAGGACTTCCGGTGGCTGACTGGAGGCCAACCTGTGGAGTCTCGTCCGGGCGTTATCAGAGGGCCATGCAGGAGAGGGTGGGCCCTTCCACAGGAGTATGGGAGGGGAGAAGGGGGCCCCGGGGTTAGGGGCCTGGCTCAAAACAGGGCCAGAAGGCGTGTTTGCCTGCGCTTACTCCGGGGGCATCGCTTGGGGCTGGAAAGGTCTCACCCCGGGTTCCTAGGAGCGTCTTGACTGGTCCCAGGGCTTCGGTCTCGGTGCTGGGCCTCCGTCAGGTCGGGACTGCGGCAGCTCGGTGTGACATAGTCCGACAGGGGCTGGGGTCGCCGGGGGTGGAGGGAGAGGGCTAGGACTCCCGATACCAAGGGTCCTTGCCAGGCCTCCTCCAGCTGCTGGTCGAGGGCGAGGACATCTCTGTGGGAAAAGAGGGTGAGGGCACTTTCCTGTGCCCCTTCTTTTAGTAGAGCGGCAGGGTGGCTGTCTCCTAGGTGCGGCGAGGTGGCCATCACCTTCCCTCCTTTTATGGAGTTAGAGCAAGGGTGGCTAGTGGCCGACTCCTCCCCGTGTACGGCTAGGTGGCCATCACCCAGTGTGTGTAAGCGTGGCGAGGTGGCCGTCACTATCCCTCCTTTTATGGAGTTAGAGCAAGGGCAGCCTTTGGTAGTGTCCTCCCCGTGTGTGGCTAGGTGGCCGTCACCCAGTGTGAGTGAGTGTGGCGAGGTGGCCATCACTATACCTCCTTTTATGGAGTTAGAGCAAGGGCGGCTCGAAGCCGTGCCCTCCCCGTGTGCGGCTAGGTGGGCATTGCCCGGTGTGAATACATGCAGCGAGGTGGCCATCACTCTACCTCCTTTTATGAAGTTAGAGCGAGGGCAGCTGTTGGCCATATCCTCCCCGTGCGCGGCTAGGTGGCCATCACCCGGTGTGAGCACGTGCGACAAGGTGGCCTTCACTCTTCCTCCTTTTATGGAATTATAGCGAGGGCAGCGAGGTGGCCATCTCCTCCCCATATGTGGCAAGGTGGCCGTCACCCGGTATGGCTGAGGGAGGAAAGCAGCAGGTGGGTTGCTAGTGACCAACTCTGGAATGCTGTCTGGGGCTGTAGGAGTAGCCCCACCCTGAGCCTGGCAATGGCTGGTGCAGCAGAGGTGTAATGCACTTTTACTGCTACCTGCACGGTGGCTTACCTGAGTGCGAGAGGGGTGCGCGGGAGAGGTACAGGTGTGCCCTGTCTGGCCCAGTTGAGGTTGAGGGAGAGCTTCGCTATTCTGTATTTTACTTATATCCTACATTTCACCACCGTCGACGTTAAAAAAAATCACGTCCCCGTGCCTGGAGGTGGTATGTATAGGTGGTGGTGGTTTGGTGTTGAGGTGTGAGGTGTTGCAGGAGGGATGTCCAGTGAGTGGTGAAGTAGTCCGGCTGGTGGTCTGGGCTGACGGTGATGTACAGTGTGGAGGGTTGGGGTGACTCCTGAGGGAGGCGCTGCAGGTGAGACGTTCCGTGAACGTGCATTTTCTTGCCTGTGATGGGGATTCAGGTGACACAGCGGATCTTCATGGTTGTGGATGGTGGTGCGGTGATGGTGGTCTGTGACTGTATGCTGGCCACTGACGGGAGGGCTGGCGTTTTATGCTGGTGGTTGGCAGTGGTGAAATCCTTTGGGAGTGCAGGTGGCTTGGTTGCCAGCAGGGCCTGGTGAATGCGGAACATTACTTGGTTGGTGTTGGGCAGTGTCGGGGTGGTGGGTGGTGAGGGGGAGGGGGTGGTGTTGTTTCGTTGGGGTGTGCTTGAGATTCGCCCAGAACGGGTGATGAAGGTGGTGAGTGTGGGCGTGGGCGGGGACAGAGGTGGTAGGGCGCGGGGTGTGGAGCGTTTGTTGCGGGTGGCTCGGGGTGGTGGGGAATGTGGAATTGGTGGGGTGGTGGGGGTGGGGGAGGGATGAGCTGGGGGAATGCGGCATGAAGGGGAAAGCGCAGTTTGTTCCGGAGGTGCAAGGTGAAGCTGGCATGGTGCTGTGAGTGATGGTGGCGGATCAAGGCTTGTGGAATGTGAGTCAGGAGAGGTAGCATGAGTGTGCGAGTGAGGTGATGTGGTGTTGGGGGAGGTGGACGTGGGGGGGAGACGAGCGGGGCGAGGGGGGAGGAGGTGAGGGGCGACGATGTGGAAGAGGGGGAGGGGGTAAGGTAGAGGGAATAGGAATTGGCGGATGAGGTATGGGAGGAGGGGGACGATGCAGCTGTGGGGCTGGGGGACGTAGGTGGGGAAGTGGGCAGCGTTTTGTTCGGGGTATACGGTCTGACGTATCAGTTACGATATGTACGTGGGGTGTTGTAGTCAATGGTGACTTGGTACGGGTTGGGGATGTTGGTGATAGTGTAGGGGCCCATGAATTGTGGGGTGAGTTTGGGTGGTGTTGGCAGTCGAGCCACCATAGTGGTATCTCCAGGCTTGTAAGGGTTGGTGGGGCGGGTGTCAGGCGCGAGGTCTTGTTTTTGCAGGTGGTGTAATCTGCTCTTTAGGTGGTGCAGGGGATTGGACACTGGTGACTTGGTCGGTGGTTTGAGGTGATGTCTAAGGGGAAGGAGGAGCGGGGCTTCTCGAAAACACGCTCGTGGGGGGAAATACCGTCTTCTCTGGGGCAGGTGTTTAGCCCCCACTGCATGATTTTTACGTGGGTGGGCCAGTCTTCATTCTGGGTCTTCTTTATTCGGGTGCGCACCTGATTTAAGAGGGTGCGATGGCTCCTTTCGCAGATACCATTTCCTTGGGGCCAATAGGGAGAGGAGTGAGAGATCTGAAATCCGGAAAGAGTGGCGAGTTCTTTCCACACTTTCCTGGTGAATTCCGGCGCATTGTCGGAATGTAGCGCCTGTGGGACACCGAAATAGGGGAAGAAGTGGCGGACAAGGGCTTCAGCTACTGCTGCAGCGTGGTGCTCCTTTGCTGGACAGGCGATGAGGAATTTGGAGTAGCTGTCCACGAAAGTGATTTTGTAACGGAAGCCAGCTTTCGGGGGTAAGGGGCCTACAACGTCGACGGCCAGGAGTTGCCAGGGTTTGTGAGTTGTGATTTTGCCCGTGGGACCGGTTGTGCGGGTAATATCCCTTCCAAGGACAAAGGGGCGGCAGGCTTGGACTACTTTGGGCCAAGGTGGAGAGGCTGGTCATCCAATAAATATCTCGAAATGCTTGCAGTAATTTCTTTTTCCCAGGTGGATTCCGTTGTCTGAATGGAGATGGGTCAAGGTGTCCAGGGCTGTAGTGGGGTCGAGCACGATGTGGCCTGTTTGTGTGAAGAGGTGATCGCCATGTTGGTTAAGTCTGGAAAAGATGTAGGTGAGTATCCAGTCTGGTCGATCTTGATCCTGCCATCGTTGGATCACTTCAGATGTCGGGTGAATGGCCTAGATGGGGAGCCGTGACAGGGCGTCAGCGTTGGTGTGAAGTTTCCCTGGGTGATAGGAAATCTCGTAGTGGAAATCTTCTATGGTTTCTCTCCACCTGATGATTTGTGCATAACGGGTGTTTGATTGTCGGAGCCATTGGAGCGACTGGTGGTTGGTGATGATGGTTACATTGGTGCCAGAGAGGCAGGCCCGGAAGTGTTCTAGGGCCCAGATGATTCCAAGGCATTCGCGCTTGGTGGCAGCGTAGTTTTTTTCCGCTTGGTGGAGAGTTTGGCTGGCGCATGCGATAATGTGGTCTCGTCTTTCCTGTACCTGTGCTAGGACGGCACCTATCGCGATGAGGGATACTTCTGTGTATAGACAAAATGGCAGGTTGTAATCTGGGAAGGTGATGACGGGGGCTATAATCAGCTTGTTTTTCAAGGTGTTGAAGGTGTTGACCCTGTCTTCTGTCCACGAAAAGGGTTCTCCTTTTTTAGTCAGGTAGTGGAGGGGCTTCGCAGTGTCAGTGAAGCCTTTCACAAACCTTCACTAGTAGGAGGTTAGCCCCAGGAAAGCTCGGATTTCTGTTACGTTTTTCAGGAGGGGGAGGTCTGCGATGGCGCGGAGCTTGTCTGGATCGGAAGCAATCCCTTCCTGCGAGATAATATGTCCCAGGAAGGCAACAGAGCATGCTGCCAGGACACTTTTTGACGGTTTTAGCTTTAATCCGGCCTGCCTGATCCGTTGGAAAACCTGCTTGAGGCAGTGGGGGTGGTCAGCCTAGGTCCTGCTAAAGACAATGACGTCGTCCAAGTAGGCCAGGCAAGTTTCCCATGTGAGGCCACTCAGGACGGACTCCATAAGGCGCGAGAAGGTGGCAGGGGCGTTACAGAGTCCAAAGGGCAGGACGTTGAATTCGTAATGTCTCTCTTTGCTGGTGGAGAAGGCGGCCTTTTCTCCGTTGGTGGGGTGTACTGGAACCTGCCAATACCCCGACTGGAGGTCTAAGGTGGAGAACCAGAATGCACCATATAGGGAGTCAAGGGAGTCATCGATATGTGGCAGGGGTGTGGCGTCTTTGGCAGTGACGTCGTTTAGGCGTCTGTAATCCACACAGAACCTCATTGACCCGTCCTTCTTTCTTACTAGTACGAGGGGGGGAGGACCACGAGCTGGTGGAGGGTGAGATGACGCCGGCATCTAACATGTCCTGGACCTGCCGGTCCTCCTCAGCTCGTTGGTGGGGGTTTTTCCGCTGATATGGTTGGCGGATCGGTGGTCCTTCGATGTGGATCTCGTGGGTCAGGACGATGGTGTGGCCTTTGTCGGTTGGTCCTGAAGCAAACAGGTCCTGAAAGTCCAGGAGTAGATGGCGTAGGCTGTCTGCTTGGTGAGGAGAGAGGTGGGGGGTAGGGGAGGAAGGAGGGTGGGGGCCTGGGGGGGTGCAGGGCTTGGCTTCCTCCATTTCCCCCACGACTTGCCCTTTTGGTAGGGTTGGGGGTGGTGGAGAGGTTAGCTATGCGCACTATGTTGCAGTCGGGGGGGGGGGGGAGGAAGGGGGGAGGGAGTAGGCAGGAATAAAGGGTTCCTGGGAGCAAGGAGGGGGAGAAAAGGATGGGGGTTCTGGAGGGCCTGGTGAGTTGCAGCCAAGCCTCATGTTTTTTTGTTTTTTTTTGTCCGACTCTGGGCATAGGCTTCACAGCCTGCTATCAAGGCCCAGCAGTCCTCCTACATACCAACACCTCTACATGTCACCACTTCGGCGCTAACACCCACCGTCCATATTGAATACATGCTAGGGATGTCTCATACAGGACTGGTGTATTGGTATTAGCGGGGGTATTTTTACGACATGTCGGCGGGTCTTCTGGTAGATCAGTAAAGCCTGAATTAATGAAATTCAAATCCTTAAACTGTTCCCTGCCCCAGTGAGGATTCAAACCTGGGTCCGTCGGGACTGCAAGCCACCTCTCTACCGATCGAGCCATGGTGAGGGGGAATGGTAAGGGTGGAGGCAATGGTAGCTGGGTAGGTGAGGACTGGGGGGGGAAAAGAGAGACAAAAGGGGTGGGGGGGGCTGGGGGGGGGGGGGGGGGGCTGGGGGGGGGGGGGGGGGACGCACGTGCAGATGGGTTGGGGGCTGGAGTCCGGTGATTTGTTGAATTGAAGTCGACACCTGTGGCAGTTGATACTCGTCCTGAGTTTTTTGCAGAAGGTCCAGTCCCAGGTATCCGTCGTACGCGCAACAGGAGGAGTCGAAAATGATGAAAGGGTGTAACGCAGAGATGTCCTGGTGCGTGTCTGCTCGTAGGGCCTGTGTTTCCCCACGTATGGGCGGGCCATCTCCCGCATCTGCAAGGTGAGGTGAAGTGAGGAAAAGCGGACCAAGGGTCGAACGATGATGGGAGTAGAAATGGCTGTATAGGCAGGATCTAGCCGCTCCCGTATTGACTAGGAGCCTTGCCTTCACCCCATTCAGTCTCATCTTGTTGTAGACTGGGGGGCAGTATTTCTGTGAGGTGGCCCCCGCCACCGTGGGGAGGTGAGGGGGCGGTCCTAAAAATCCAGTTGCTGTGGTGTATCATCGTCCTCGGGCTCCGTTACCCCGGGGTCTAAGGGGTTGTCTGTGGTGGTGTCGCCCTCGGTGCCTTCATCCTCCAGGACCGAAATCATATGGCGTCCTGCCGTGATGGATTTCCTCTGAGCTGCTTTTAACTGTTCCCTGATGTCGTGGAGGGGGCATCTGTTACTACAGGCCATGAACTCCCAGGGATTGATGGAGATCCAATTGGTGTCCTTTGTGTCTGGACGCTTGAGTGAAGGGTGAGCCTTGGGGATGGAGGGTGTTGATGTGGGGCTTGGCTGGACTGGGGGTGGGCGAGGGGGGCGTGTTGGCAGCGGCTTTTGTGTAGGGAATCTACTTACCGCGCCAATCTGCTGGGGGGTAGTATGGTCAGCCAGGAGGCGACATACAAGCTGGATATCTTGGTCCTTGTTTCCCGTACGGTCGTGGATTGTGAAGTGCTCCTTGACAGTACTAGTGAGAATCCTGACCAGGGAATTTAAAATATGTTGTTCCCGGGTTTCCTTGTTGCATTCCGGGTATGCAGCGGTGACGAGTCGCTTGGCCTGGACGAGTGTGTCGTCAAGGTCTCTGTCGTAGGTAAGGGAGTCGAGCTCTGCAAGTGCTACGACTTTCCTTGTGAGGGGGTGACTGCTTGAGTCGTAATCTTGGAAAATTCCGGCCATGTTAAGTCCGGGACGATCTTGGGTGCGATTGTGGCTACTACCTTACCCAGCAGTGGCAGTGTTACTGCTATTTTCTGCCTGTCTGTGTTGAAGGCTATGTCTAGTAGTGGTTTAACTATTTCCAGGTATGTGTGGATGTCATACTGTTCAGGGTCAAATTTGGGTATGTGAATGTGTGGTTTTGCTGCCATTTTGCTGAAGTTTCCCTTGTTCCCCTGTTGCCACCCAACTGGTCAGGAACCACCGCTGGCCACCAGTGTTATGCTGCGTGTTTTAAGGTGCGACTTCTCGTCCCATATACATGGAGTCTGGAACAGGGTTCTCTTTTTAGACCGGGTTGGGCTCTATTAAGGCAATCCGAGAGAACAGGGCATAAAAAAGCAGGGCAACAACCTTACACGTATATTACCACCTTACCCATATATTACCAACAAATTAAACTCTGACAAAACATGAATACACACTTTACAGGAAAATAGCTATAACACACAGAGATAGACAGAACCAGGGGACTTGAGGGCAGAAGAGGGCTGATGCTGGTTGGCGACCTGCGTCAGGATGCCCCGGGGCGTCAGGACTTCCGGTGGCTGACTGGAGGCCGACCTGTGGAGTCTCGTCCAGGTGTTATCAGAGGGCAGTGCAGGAGAGGGTGGGCCCTTCCACAGGAGTACGGGGAGGGAAGAGGGGGGCGTCCCGGGCTTAGGGGCTGGGCCCGAACAGGGCCAGGAGGCGTGTTTGCCTGCGCTTACTCCGGGGGCATCGCTCGGGGCTGGAGAGGTCTCGCCCCGGGGTCCTAGAGACGTCTCAATTGGTCCCAGGGCTGTGGTCTCGGTGCTGGGCCTCCATCAGGTCTAGACTGCGGCAGCTCAGTGCGACAGAGTCCGACAGGGGCTGGGGTCGCCGGGGGTGAAGGGAGAGGGCTAAGACTCCCGATACCAAGGGTCCTTGTCAGGCCTCCTCCAGCTGCTGGTCGAGGACGAGGACGTCTCTGTGGGGAGAGAGGGTGAGGGCACTTTCCTGTGCCCCTTCTTTTAGTAAAGCGGCAGGGTGGCCGTCTCCTAGGTGCGGCGAGGTGGCTGTCACCTTCCCTCCTTTTATGGAGTTAGAGCAAGGGAGGCTAGTGGCTGACTCCTCCCGTGTGCGGCTAGGTGGCCGTCACCCGGTGTGTGTAAGCGTGGCAAGGTGGCCATCACTATCCCTCCTTTTATGGAGTCAGAGCGAGGGTGGCTATTGGCAGTGTCCTCCCCGTGTGTGGCTAGGTGGCCGTCACCCGGTGTGAGTGAGTGCGGCGAGGTGGCCATCACCATACCTCCTTTTATGGAGTTAGAGCAAGGGCAGCGCGGAGCCGTGTCCTCCCCGTGTGCAACTAGGTGGCTGTCACCCAGTGTGAGAGAGTGCGGCAAGGTGGCCATCACTATGCCTCCTTTTATGGAGTTAGAGCGAGGGTGGCAGTTGGCCGTCTCCTCCCAGTGTGCGGCTACGTGGCCATCACCCGGTGTGAGTACGTGCGGCGAGGTGGCTGTCACTATACCTCCTTTTATGTAGTTATAGCGAGGGCAGCTGTTGGCCGTCTCCTCCCCGTGTGTGGCTACTTGGCCGTCACCCGGTGTGAGCACATGCGGCAAGGTGGCTGTCGCTCTACCTTCTTTTATGGAGTTATAGTGAGGGCGGCAGTTGGCCGAGACGTCTCCTCCCTGTGTGCGGCTAGGTGGCCATCACCCGGTGTGAGTACGTGCGGCAAGTTGACCGTCACTCTTCGTCCTTTTATGGAGTTATAGCGAGGGCAGCGAGGTGGCCATCTCCTCCCTGTATGCGGCAAGGTGGCCTTCACCCGGTATGGCTGAGGGAGGAAAGCAGCAGGTGGGCGGCTAGTGACCGACTCTGGAATGCAGTCTGGGGCTGTAGGAGTAGCCCCACCCTGAACCTGGCGATGGCTGGTACGGCGGAGGTGTAATGCACTGTTACTGCTACCTGCACGGTAGCTTACCTGAGCCCGAGAGGGGCAGGCAGGAGAGGTACGGGTGTGCCCGTTTTGAGCGGAGCACATGCCGCTCACTTCCGCTCCCTGGGTATCTCCTCCTGGGGTCGGTGTCTGGCCCAGGTGAGGTTGAGGGGGAGCTTCGCTATTCTGTATTTTACTTACATCCTGCGTTTCAGTAACAAAGGCACAGAACCTATGCGGTTTATCCTAATTGGTATTGGGTACCCCACTCATAAACCCCCAAAGTTTCCCTTTTATAAAACTTTTGTTTTGTTTCGTTTCATTTTTGAAGGCTCCAACATGCTTCCATGCGTCGGCCTTGGTCACCTAATGGCGGCTTTCCATGCTGCTCGATCCCTGGCAGCCTCCCTGTTCAGTCCCTTAACCCTTAAGTCACACTTAATGACCTCGTCCCATGTCTTTCTCGGTCTACCCCTTCCAACCCCTCCCCCAATATTAACACTTCTCACTCTCTGTACCCAGTTATCATCCCCCATCCTCTCCACATGTCCAAACCACCTCAGCCCACCTCTCCTCATCACAACACCAATACACTCCAGTCCCATCCTACCTCTCAACTCTTCCATCGTAAACCCAGCCCCCCCCCATGCCTTGCACGCAGGGACGCACTGCACATCCACCTAATCATTGACATTTCTGTACATTTAAACCTGCAAATATCCTCTTCCTTTACTGCCCAGGTCTCACTACAATACAGCATCACACTCCTAACACATGCTGCATACAAAGACCCCTTAGCACGTAAGGAGAGTCCTCTCAGTGTCAGGAGAGGCAACAGCTGCCTGAACTTCTTCCAACCACTTCTCACCCTAGCACCAACGAGCTAACTCCAGCCCCACCTCCGGCACATAACATGTCTCCCAAATAACAAAACTCCTCCACACACTCAAGAGACTCACCTGCAAGTTCAACCCTCTCACGCCTAACAGTCTCCACCTGCTCTCCCGGACACGCTGCACACATGAAATCAGCATTATCTCGCAGTCTACCTCTAATACCACTACATCTATTGTGCACCCATTTATCACAAACACTACACAAGATGGAATTACTGCCCACACTCTTGTGGCAAACTGCACATGGCCACTCTCCCT
Source organism: Birgus latro (assembly GCA_018397915.1). NCBI lineage: Eukaryota > Metazoa > Arthropoda > Malacostraca > Decapoda > Coenobitidae > Birgus > Birgus latro. The sequence goes on from JAGKTI010010372.1 coordinate 27,373, forward strand.
CTCTGACTGTACTGCCACCAACCCTAGATATCATCACTTTTGTTTTATCTGCATTTACCCTCAAGCCCTTGTACCCCATACCATCTCTCCACTTCTTAAATCTTTCCTCCGCCTCCTTTTCATTCTCTGCAATCAACACCAAATCATCAGCATACATCTCCCATTGGAGTCCATCTCTTAAGTCACGTGAGAGGGCTTCAAGCACCGTGATAAACAACAAGGGACTCAAAACTGACCCCTGATGCACACCAACATTCACGGAAAACTCATCACTCAAAACTCCATTCACTCTTACCTGGGTGCGAGCACCCATGTACATGGCCATAACCACCCTAACCAGCCACTTGTCCAACCCTAGCTTTCTCATTGCCCACTTCACCACCTCTCTAGGGACTCTGTCAAAGGCCTTTTCCAAATCAACAAAAACAAAATACAATTCCCTTTTCTTGCCAATATATTTTTCCTAAAGCTGTCGAACAATGAATATGGCATCAGTGGTCCCACTGCCTGGCATAAACCCAAACTGCATCTCATCGATATTCACTCTTTCTCTAATCATACCTTCTAGAACTCTCTCCATTACTTTCATTATCTGATCTAAGAGCTTTATACCTTTGTAATTTCCCCTTTCCAGGGCATCACCGTTCCCTTTGTACACGTTTACAATTACACTCTTCAGCCAGTCATCTGGGACAACACACTCATATATAATCATATTTATCAGGTCACTGACTAACCTCACCTCAGTATCTCCTGAAGCCTTCAACATTTCGGCAGTCAACCCCGACACACCTGCTGCCTTCCCCACCTGCATCCTGCCTATTGCCTCACTCACAGTAGCAGCATCAATCAAAGGCCAAGGGCCAAACACTGGATCAGCTGGCTCCAAACCTTCTCTATCCCAGTAAAACTCCTCATTCAACAACCGGCTGTAATGCTCTCTCCATGCATCTTTAATATCCCCACTGTTCACCACTACCCTTCCTTCATCATTCTTCACACACTGCTCACCTGCAATGTCCCGATTATTCCTCTTCACCTGATTTGCCACCCTAAAAATCATTTTTCCTTTCTCCATGATTTAGATTATCAAGTACAAGTCTCTGTGACTCAGACTTCACCCTGTATACCTCTCTTCTAGCCCTGCGCTTGGCAGCTAAGTACTCCTCCCTGTTACCACCCTTCTTCCATTCTCGGAAAAGCCTTCTTTTCTCCATAACTGCAGCTTCTACACCCTCATCCCACCACCAAGTTACTTTATGT
>JAGKTI010010373.1:0-13613 GCA_018397915.1 Birgus latro
CTTGCCATTAACACATAATTTTACTGAACTTAGGAGAGCGCCCGAGTCATGAAGTGCTTCGCAAAGTCTATCTCTAATCCATCCAGTTGGAAGTTTCTAAACTGAAGATAATTGCCTGGACGTAAGGAGAATATAATTATGAACAGAGACATCTTCGGATCGAAAGGATTAAAGTACACGAACTGCTGTACCATAGTCTGGAGCTCGATGCTTCACAGTGGTAATATGGAACTAATTATTACTGTTTTGAATTTATATCTCTTTCTTGGTTAGGTACCCATTATCTGGTACGCGAGGGAGCGGTAATTGAGATATCGTTTGTTATGACAGCGCTAGTTTCCAACATCGTGAACAAATCGTATCTAAATGTTAGTAAAGATGCATCAAAGGACGTCTGGTATATGAAAGCATCGCGAATTTCTCTTGTTCTTGTTGTTTTTGTTGTTTTTATTAAATTTTGGGCCAATCTGGGCCTAGACCCAGACTGTAGGCCCGAAAAATATATATATATAAAAAATCTTTTAATTTTTTTGCCATAACTCCTTTCAAATTCGTCATATCGACATGAAACCAAAACCTTAAGGTGCATATTTCAAATCTGCATGCCATAACATGCTTCATTGCATCAGGGGGGCCACCCCCGGTTAGCGGTAGGGGGGTCGATGTCAGGTGGGTCGGGCCTAAAATATCAAATGGGCATAAATCGTCAACTTTCATCCGATTTACTCCAAATCTGATATGTGAAATCTCTGACTAGATGTCCTGTCGTGTTTATACGTCAGCACTAAAATGACTGCCGGGGACGGGTCTGCTGTGCCTTGGCACCGCTTCTTGTTCTTGTTTCTGTTGTTTTTGTTGTTATCAGTGTTGAATGAAAGAAAAATCATTGCACTCAAACTATTTGCTCACAGCACCCATTTTCTCAGGGTATACTCCTATTGCCCCTCTGCAGTCCCTGCCACAGTTCAAGCTCATCTCACTCAGATCTTTGTCCTCCACGCCCTCCTGCACTTTTATTCCTCGATGCTATTATGAAATGAATCATCACTACACTCAAACCACTAGGCCTAGAATACCAATTTCCCTGTTGTGTACTTTTTTTTCCCCCACAGCTTCATCGTCCATGAAAATCCCAGTCCATTAAGCAGCTTCTTTTCCTCACCACGCCAGTTTCTTTAACCCCTTTTGATGGTTTCACTGGTCACGCAGTCAGCAATGGGCTCCTTTATCATTCTGATTATTCCTGAAGCCTGAGAACTGTTGATCACCCAGTTCATAAGTCTAAGTACTTTCTCTGTTTTGGGGTCCTGCATCTCCCATCTTTAGGAGGAAAAGAGTATCAGGGTAATGATGATGATGATGAATGTAAATCATTCTGAAAATGTTGTCCTCATATCAAAACTCTTACCAAAGACATTACATTTTGGAGTCTGTACTGCATTTCCCTTTGTAAATTAAATGTGCCATAATACCTACTTACTTCTTCATCAGTTAGATTTTCTGTAAGAGATATGTCTGAGTTTAGGCCGGTATCCATAAACAACCCTACGATGACTTCCTTATCGTAATTAACATTTGTTCTTGCAGGAGAATCAAGAGTTAGGAAAATATTCTACACTTTCCTTTCTTTGTTCTTCCTGCAAGAGAAAATTACGAGTATAGTTGCAACTCGGAGTCTCTGTGGACCTCAGCCCTGGTCCATATTTTGCTACTGTCGTAATTGTCGTTACTCCTGTGTATCTCTTCCACAGAATGTTTTCTTATTACGAAAGAAACACTGTGACTCACCCTTTTCGCCAAAAGGTTTGTTTTACTGATATCATCTTGGGATATTATTTATCTGTGAGATCTCGATAAATGCAGAATCATCATCATCATCATCATCATCACCAGATGTTACTGCAGTCAGATCCTTCACTCCAAGGGTGTCATCTCTGTCTGCTCCTGCTACCACCAGACGGCTCACATAAGACAGACCTTTCGAACTAGACGGGTTAGAGGCAATCTTCATTAACCCCTTCATCAGGAGAGTTTTATCCTATCTTGAATAAATTTGTCTGAAGGTAACAAGATAAATCCAAAATAGCACGTCATCGTACTGAAGGGATGTATCCTTGTCCAAAATAATAGTAATAAAAAAAAGAAAGACTAAAAGAAATAAAAAGTTTGCTGATGTGTGTGACACGAAATGGCTCACGGCAATAAACATCCACATTACTTCCATCAGTAACTTCTTCAGTCAAATGACGCAGCTTTCTCGTTATTCATGTATCATACACGTTTGTAATAAGCTCAAGAGAGACTCCTCGAACACAAGGGGGTACAGACAAAGCCTTCTTTTACCCTTTCCCTACTGTGGGTCAATCCTAAGTCGAATAAAATGCTGGATCGTAGTAAGAATTAAAAAGAAAGTCACACTCCTCTGTGTACTCCCCTTCCCTCCCCTGTCGTTCTCTGTTTTCTCTCCTTTGTTTCACTTAGACTCTCTCTCTCTCTCTCCTGTTGTTTTCTGTTTTCCCTCCTTTCTTTCACTTAGACTCTCTCTCTCTCTCTCTCTCTCTCTCTCCCGCTATGGGCACGTGTGTTCTTGCTCTTTCTCTCTCTCTTCTTTCGTGTTCGCTATGGGCACGTTTGTTCTTGCCGCCATGAACGAAAAAATAGGCCACCTTAGGTTGAAAACGTTAATGAGGAGGTGGCAAGAGAATAATTCAAAAAAGCGCCTCTTCTGAAATGAGTGCTGGAGATAAGTTCCCCTCTAAATACTTCAGCAGTCCACTTGTACCCTTGTAAGAGAGAGAGAGAGAGAGAGAGAGAGAGAGAGAGAGAGAGAGAGAGAGAGAGAGAGAGAGAGAGAGAGAGAGAGAGAGAGAGAGAGAGAGAGAGAGAGAGAGAGAGAGAGAGAGAACAGCAGTCTACTTGTATCCTTGTCAAAAAAAAAAAAGAAGGAAAAGTATTGGCGATGAAACTGACTGGTGGTTGAAATTAAGGAACATCCACATTACTCCCGCCTTTAACAGCCAGACTCCTTCATTCAGGCCAAGTGGGATTCTTTCCACAGAAAGGGGTTATATATGGACATCATTAATCCCTACTCTACGATAGGACCATCCAAAGTTAACTGTCTGCAGGATCCAAGAGTTAAAAGAAAAAGTTCTCTGATTGGAAAGAGTTACTTCATATAAATCCCTCTCTCTTTCTTGGAAATACTTAAACATTCCACGTGTGCCTTTCCCGCAGTAAAGGATATAAAAGGGTCACCTCAAGTTGAATTAAACTGGGTGAGATGGCGAGAAAAATAGAAAAAATAAGACTTCCTTTGGGTGAAAGGGCTAATAAAGATAATACTTCAGGTTTCCACGTGTATCCTGTGTAGAGGTGTGAATGACAGAAAAAGGCTCGCTCTGTATATGAAAGGCATAACAGAGAGAAGTCCTTCCTTAAATTCTTCGCCTCTCCACATGTGTTCCTAGCATTACATACGGTACGAAATGGAAAAAGTAAGTAATAATCGTGTGTGAGCAGAGTCCCAGCTCACGATATAAACACCTGCAATATTTCCAGTGTGAAGCTCTGGAGAGGCCTTTTGAGCTGGAGGAGTCAAATGTAGCCTTCCAAAGCTCCTTCACTGCTAGGGATCCATCGTTATGTGAATATACCTGTCTGATCATAGCAATAAAGGAATAAAGAAAGCGTCGTCAGGTTGGAAAGGTTAAAGATAAGTCTCTCTTTCGTAAATACTTCAGCCTTAGTGTGTGAGAAGAGTCCCGGCTGACGAAATAGGAAAAAGAAAAGTTACTCGCGTGTGAAGAAAGTCAAGGCTGATGGGGGAGGAAAGAAAATCGTGTGCAAGTGAGTCCCGGCTGACAGAATAAAAAATAAATAAATAAAGGTTATTCGTGTATGAGCAGAGTCCCGGCTGAGAACTGTCAGAATAAACGAAAAAGTTATTCGTTTGCGAGAAAGTATCTAACTGACAGAATCAGAAAAAAAAAATCGTATGTGAGGAGAGTCCCGGTTTACAGTAATAAACTGACACATTACTTCCGCCGTTAATAACCCGTTAAAATGAAGCGTGAGGTGGGCCGGAACAGAGGTAAGTATGCCATTAATCTTAACTAAGTCACGCACTGAACACATGACTGAATGAGTACTATCCGCAGCCCTGTGGTTTGAAGCAGTAGCCAGTGGGAAGGTTTTAATTTAGAATGCGAATTGTTTTGCATTATTCTTTACATCAGCAACGTCAGGTACCCCTCCACTACGATAGAACCGGCATTATTCATCTTACATTGTTTACCGCACGGCACTTTATTAATCTTCGTTCTATAGATCTCTTATAGTAAAAGGGATGTAAACAATATCCATTAATCCCTCCATCTGATATTGTCTTATATCCTGGCGACTGATAAAAGAGGTCCTCTTGTAGTAAAGAAGTTAGAATCGATCTCCATCAATCATAGAAGTGCTATCATATTTTTAAGCATAGTTTTATTCGCTTTGATTGAGAACTCGTAGTAAAGGTGCAGGAGATAGAGGTCTCCGGCTAGGCAACTGTAAAACTTTTAAGATTAGGAGACAGGCTTACTTGATCAAAAACCTTCTTTCGACTCTGGATTTCAAATCGATACGCACAGAATGTGACCTTCACCTTGACTGGCGCTTTAGTGCACTAGCCAAGGAAAGTCCCTTTTATTTAGTGAGTTTGAAACACTTTCAGCACGATGACATCGTTAAAAAATTCTTGTTACCAGCAGTTTACATTATTACAGTATGAAGTAGTTTCGTGATGAAGGGATTAAGGTACCACTTCCATCTCCTATCATATCACCACGCACAACCTTACTTACCATAATTGTTATCATCACCCTTTACCTCACTGTAACTTTCAAAATACTGAGAAGTGGGGTGCAAACTGTGTGATTTGCACTTACTAGCTACATTGTTTATGATTACTCTTATTGAAAATCTAAATGTCATTTTCATACGGACCTTGTTATTCAGTAGTCTCTAAGTGATAACTTCGTTGGCAGGCAGAGTAAAACTCTACACTATAAATTTAATTAAAATTATGACCAACACTTTTAGTACTTAAGAGCGTTCAGAGGCTCCTTACTTTAGAGTATTAGAAGTATCCCTATACAACAGTCCATTTTCGCCCTCCCCTCCCACCCCGACATCTTCATTCCCACACAATATCATTATCATCATCATCATCATCATCGTCACAGCAGCAGCAGCACAAGCACATCTTCACTGTCGTCCTCGTCCCATCGCAACTTCTCACTTTGTCATAGAGTGGGTAGATTAGAGCGAAAATACAGTAAAACGTAGTGACCTTTGATATCCAGTGAAACGGTCCCCACTTCCATTACCCTCAAGTAAGATTTTGACATTCTTGGCTCCTGCCCACAGAATAAGTACCGCAGAAGAAAATTCTCTCACAAAGACTTATGAGGAAGAGTTATTCCCTCTACTGTCAATGAAAGTCGCGTTTAGCCTTAGCCAAATGCATCTCTTGCAAACTTCACCCATTCAATTCCGTCATATGTCATTGCTCCTGTATTCTCAGCTTCCAGACCATACTATCTCGTAGGCTACATTCGCGCCCTCTAGGTTGCCCTCTCCTTGGTCTGCCAAGTCCCATTTTGTTGGCCGATTGATTTACACAACTTTCCTTCACCATCCAAACACTTTATGTTCTTGCCACCTGTCCATACTGGGCGATCATACTCCCTATTCTCAAGCCAACGGACTTTGGACGATCATACTGTACTCCCTCCCCTCAAGCCAATTGAATTTCTTATTGCCGCTTGACGCTCTTATTTCGCATCTTTTGTGTGCATAACGTTTTCTGATCTCGTTTATTCCACTTACTCAACTTCTCAACATGCTAACTTCTGATTTTGCAGCTGACTTTCATACCTAAAGCGTGTACCTTTCATATATATACAGTATGCGTGTGTACTAAAGGCCTTCATGCAATCTTCTTGTGCGTTTGTCCCAAGTCTATTTCTACTGCAACCACCGTTTTTTTTTTTCTTTGAGTCGTTCCGTTCCCTTCATTGTATGTTTACCTTTCTTGTCGTTCAGTGCTACAATATAGAGTACGTACATTTCTGCATGACTTCAAATACTTTGCCGCATACTTGCAGATTGCTTAATAAATCACATTCTCTCCCATCATAACTACAGTATTACTTTTTTCTCGCATTCAGTGACCCTCAGGCATTATGGTGTCAAGGTAGCCACATAATTCTAGAAAAAAAAACTGTAATATTGTTCAAAGCAGTATAATTTCCATAAATCGGATATGTTATTGTTAAAATGTTACAATCCATCTTCTGTTTCATATACACCTGTTCATAATATAACACACACACACACACACTCTCTCTCTCTCTCTCTCTCTCTCTCTCTCTCTCTCTCTCTCTCTCATATAAATCCAGTGAGCCAGCAGCAGCAGCAGCAACAACAACAACACCTCACAGGAATCTCTTATGTAAGTTTGGTCGTAGACGCAAGCACAAGCCCCTCCGGCCCCACCCACGGTCACACAGCTAATCGTCCTCCCGACCTTGACATTTCGCCCCTTAAAGATGCAGGAGAAACTTTGCTACCATCATATTTCCTCTGCTGGTCGATCTTAATGGTAATGTTATTGAGAAAAAGCTTGAAGGCTTCACACGCAAGCGGAGGTAGTGGCTGGGCCTCGAGGAAGTGTGTAGATGTGGAATCGGAAAGCAATGGGAATTGATGGAGCGTTTGAATGGAACATACTTGGGATACCAAAGGAAAATTCTGTTCTGTTTAGATGCTTTGACTGAATTCATCTTGTCATGCTCAGAGTTCTTTAAAATTTTGCCTAAAAGTACTGCACGACGGAACTGGAGATAAATGTATTATGGCGGGAGTTCTTTAAAATTTGCCCTGAAAATAGCTTCTGGAACCGCACATGCGTATACTGCGTTCAAGGCTCTTCGAAATCAGGCCAGAAAATACCCGAGGGAATTGGAAAAATTCGTATGCGTATTATCTGGTCAGTCCTACGACCACGGAGCACTTGCAAAAATTGGGAACATGCAGCTTGAGAGGATGTGACACCACATAAAGTGTTAGTCGTAGTAAAAACAATACAGTACTATAGAACGACCAGCAAGGAAGCTATACATCAAGGCACAGATAGGATAGAAACCGTAAGACGACAATTTGGAAATTAAAGTTTTATGCCAGGCTCGATCGAAAGCCTTTGAGATGTCAAATGCAATGACAAAGCTTTCGTCAAAGTCCCGAAAGGAGGATGATCAGGAGTCTTAAAGGAAGGTGAGAAGATCACCAGCGGAGCGTCCCTGACGGAACCCATACTGACGATCAGAAAGAAGTTTGTAACGGGAAAGATGCTTTAAAAATTTTCTGTCAAGATAGACTCGAAAACTTTCGAGACACAGGATGTTCAGGTAGTTGGGCGATAGTTAAAGGGTTGGGAATGGTCACCCTTCTTTCGGACAGGCTGAATGAGAGCAAACTTCCAGCAAGAAGGAAACATACAGTTGATAAACAAAGGCGAAAGACTTTACCTAGGCAGGGTGTAAGCACAGAATCACAGTTCTTGAGGACAACAGGAGGGACCCGTCAGGCTCATATGCCTTGTTAGTATTGAGAACAGGGATCGGAAAAAATACATCAGTTGAGGATATTTTAATGTCAGCCATGAGGAAGTCAGAGGGTGGAAGTAACGGTGGAACAGCACCGGAATCGTCTGATGTGGATTTGGAGGAGAAAGTCTGAGCAAAGAGATCTGCTTTATCAGTGGAAGAAACAGCACAGAGCCATCAGAGTAGAAAAGAGGAGGGAACGATGATGAGGCAAAGTTGTTAGAAAGGTTTTTGGCAAGGTGCCAGAAGGAGCGGGAAGAATTCGAGTTGGAGAATTGAGAGCATTTAGAACGGATCAAATTATTTTTAGCAGAGCGAAGAACAGACTTAGCACGATTCCGGGAAGAAACACAAAAAATATATGTGATTCAGGGGTTGGTTGGCTCAGGTACCTTGTATAGGCAATCTCCTTGTTGTGGATAGCATTAAAACAAGCGTGATTAAACCAAGGCTTTCTTGTTTAGTCAAAGGATATGAGAAGGGAATGTATGCTTCCATACCCTACAGAATGACCTCCGTAATGCGCAAGGCACATTCAGACGGCTCCCGGCCATGGAAGCAATAATCATTCCACGGAAAATCAAAGAAATACTTCCTGAGGGCCTCCAGAACATTATGCCCTCGTTATAAGCAGCCTTTTGACCATCACTCAGCTATTAAGTCCACAGTAAAAAGCACAAAATAAGATAAAATTCTGCCTGTAAAGCTGTTTTGCAAGTTTCTGCCAAATTATAGAACCAGTTGTGTGGGAAAACGTGGTGATATTTTGGAACATAACCCTGATTTATAATGGTGGCTGTCTGTACTGTCAGCAGTTCCACACATCTTTGCCTGTGACCCACATGAACTACCAGAGTAATTTTCTAAAAGGGCATTAGTTGCGCTGGCCAGGTTCCATATCCACAAACTTTCTTAAAGTCTAAACAGCATATACGATTACGTGTTTATAACTCAATATATACACTAACATCTAACAAACACATGAAAAAGAACTCAGAGTCAGTGCTTAACTAAATGTCTGATAAAATAAATCCTGATAATACTCGTAACTTAACCGGACCAACGATTGGTTTACGGTAAAAATTGGTTAAGATACTTTATGAGTACCTCCCCAGCTTACCAGTTTAGCGTGTGCTGTTGCCTTAGCTATTAGGAGTATTAAACCCTGCGTCCGAGAGAAAGAGAAAAAGTAGAAAGTTGTACATATAATCCCAAGCGTTATACACACAACAACACTTCAGTGTTACCAGGACTAAGCAACCTCGTCCCCAGGCTGACCCGAATATCGCTGAGATTACGAAGCGAGATATTATATCTTACTATTATGTCTCTCGTTTCTGAGAATATCTTTGTTTCTGTTGCCTCTCTGGTCGCTGTGAGATTGGTTTAGCCACTACGCACTGTATGACTTGTGGTGTCGAATGTTGACAACTTGTATGCTGAAAAACTGTTTACTGTATTTGGTTGAAATATCAGCACGATGTGATGCTAACGCATATTTGCCAATAATAAAATCAAAAGTGAGAGAGAGGATGAAAGAATGAACTAACTGTTGCTCCCTTCAGTCGATATTTCCCTGAGCCCGGCATCAAAATCTGGCGTCAGCTGGAAAGACATACTAAAGTGCGACGCAACTCTTGAAAGGGGAATAGTCCTTTAGTGTCAGTCATAAATGTTAGACTTATAATTAGGATGGAAACAAGTAGATACTTAAAATTACAACGGAAACAGAGTAAAAGGCAATAAAAATGAAAATAATTCAGACTAGTATTATTATGAAAGAAACTCATACCCCAACAGAAAACAGCAAGATAAATTTTGACCACCCCAGTTATTAGGATATAAAGCTGAAGCTGGTATAAGAAAACTAGTCTTCGGGGGACATAAGTCTAACTTGCAACTGTCATTACAATCACTGTCATATCCAGACAGTAAAGCACAAAAAAGAACAGACTTTTTACAGTGATACATCTTTTAGTCCAAAACAATTAACGTATCTTTAAAAATATCACCGTTTTGTCTTTGCGTTAATCTGACTGGGCTAAAAAACGATAGCAAAGTTATGTGTTCTAAGCTTATTACACACAAGGAGGCAGAAAACGCCATACTCCAATACAGTATTGAGATTTGTGGGGACAAAAAGCACGTAGTAATTCGTACTAAGAAACCAAGGGGAAATGTGTTAATACTGTTGTGCTATCAGGGAGCAAAATCCATTTATGTATTTCGCTTTATTACAAGCATTCTGGCCTAATAAACAGCTAGGACCGCCTTGCCTTAGGGTCAGTGAAAGATGTTCTTGGTGATCTGTGTCTACCGATCCTCTAATGTTAACGATTAAATCAGTATTTTGAGATATTAAGAGACGTATATAAAGGTGAAAGAAAATACAACGGGTTTTATCAGAATGTGTAAGGTAGTGTGATCAGTGTTAGCTCAATGAATCGGCCAGACATAAGGTTCCCAAGGAGTGCAATAGCCATTTCTTTATGCGGCACTGATCACAGGGTTTGGAAATATGTAAGAGGATTCGCTAGCTTACGCTTTTCTGTCGCTCTAGGGAATTCTCATCTGTTGCATTGCTTTTTGCCCCTGCATTAATTTTTTCCGTTTTTTTTTTTTTTTTTTTTAGCTTATGGATGTCCAGTTAAAACAAGTCTTAAGCAACAGTGAAGACCAATTTGCCTAGGAAATTCGTCTGGCATACTAAGTTAGAAAAACTAGTGAAATCTGCACAGTGCATATCCTGCCAAGCCTAAACTTTAAAGAGAAGAATTTATACTCAGGGAAGGCGAATATACAAGGTAAAAATAAAGTATTTCGTTATACTTATCCTGACATTTGACCTGTCTCTTATCACAAATTAAAACACAAATAGTAATGTACAGCTGTAGTCTTCCTTTCCTATGGAGCTTTTTCATCAACCTAAGGAGAAGGAAACCAGAAGGTAAATACAGGAAGTATCTGAACTCTCTCTGATTAATAGAATCTTGTAGTTCAGGTGATCTATTACGAATTCTTCGACAGATTCTTCCAGCCGATTTAAAAACTCTTTTTAAAAAAGAATAGCCCTTGCAAAAATTACACTCAGTGACATCCCATCCTCATGTCACAGACTGATCACTTCTTCACAACCTTCATAAACTAATCACTTAAAAATACATCAGTCACATCGCCACAGTCTTCCCTTTTGACATCCTCTCAATCCTTTCTCCATCTTATAAGCAAAACTTTGCAAACGTAAATGATAACTTTAAAAAGACCAGTATGATCTCAGAATTTTATCACTGTATCTTCATGTCGTTCCACAAATTTAATAATAGACTCAAAAAGTACGTTAGTTACATCCTCATAGCCTCCTCAATATCATCCTCATAATCTTCCCACAGTCACTTCGTGGAGACCTTCTTGCAGTCAAACTCTTATAAACTTCAATCACATTTTCATAATCTTGTCAGAGTCACTTCATAGAACCTACCCACAGCTACACCCTATCAACCTTCCCCATATCAACTGTAAATATAAACAACGTCATTCACATTTTCACAACCCCTCAAAACCTTCCCAAAATATATAGTAGACTTGGCTTACAACTGCATCAGTCGAATCTTTACAACCTTCCCCACTTCAGGTCCAGAATTAAACTGCAAATACAGCCATGAGCAAAATGTTCGCCAACAATCCTCTGCCAGCACTGGGTATATTCCTCCCAAATATCGTTCCTACCTAAACAACACAGAGTATCCTTGTTTCTAGTATTCTTTGGTTGTATATTTCATATGCTATTACTTAAGTATAGTTCATGTAACAACTTTAATTGACACAGGCCGTAGGGAAGTATCTGCAAACTTTTGTTCTGGCTGTATATCGTGTCTTAATATTACATTGCCAAGAAATGTTCTGATGAGAGAATTATACGAATTTATCTTCACAGTATGCAACATTTCAACATGTGGATATATATTTTTTTTCATTATAACAGCATCATTCGCATCCTCACAATATACCCCAATTCAGTGTTAACATGAATATATTGGGTCAAGTTTGGCTGTCTTCCACATTCACAATAATATTATTCTCCCTGCCCTGCCTTCTCCCCCTCCAGGACATTAGAATAAGAATGCATTTTTATCTTTGATGCTCATTCTGGGGCTTAATTAGGGGAAAGTCTGGCTTAGTTACCATCGCCCAGAGCGGAGTAAAGGAATGGAAGATTATTAAATTATTCTTTGCGGCTGCATCGTAAAGTCGAAATTTCATTAATTTTAATGAGTTATTATCTCTCGTTTGAGATCCATAGGAATATTATATACTGGCCCCGTTTTTTCACGTAACTGGATTAATATTATGATGAGATGAAACCGGATGAGGGCTATGGAATATTTAAGGAATATTATTTTATGACCTGAACTAGACTGTCGATAAGGAGAAGGGGAAGATGATGGAAAACAGAAATGGAGGGTGAAAAGAATTAAGATATGGAGCATTCTTACAAAGAACAGACACTTATAATGAGCTAGGGAAAATGAGAAAAAAAGTGAGAGAGGAAACGTATAATGGTAGGAGGGAGCGAGTTGGGTTATTGGACTATCGTGTAAAAAAATTCAACACTTCCTTCCAGCTGCGGTGACTGAAGGTAACATGAACTATTTTTATCTGATAGCACTGTCATATACGCCATAAAAGGGGTATGAAGAGGATGCGTATTTTTTGACGTCCGGGGAAGAGTGAAAAATAGAAGAAAAAAAAAACATGAATACAATGCTGGCAAGGGGCTGTCGGTGAACTGTTGCTTGTGATAAGTTATCCTAGATGTGGATTACCAGATATGCAACATCAGGTAGGGAGAATCCTCCAAAGCTGAATATGTTACAGCTACTTCGATAAACACCGATATATTTTTGATATTTTAACATAGTATGATTCGTACCAATGCGCTAATACTTTTTTGGATACCGACGCGAGAATAACACAACAATGTCAAGTGACTCAGCCAGCAATATATCAGGCGACATGCTTAACGTCTCATCACTCCATCATCAAAACAAGGCCAAGGTCATCAGGTGATTCGATAATATGCTGGAAATCTTACCTATAAATTTGAATATAATTTTAAATAGTATTCCGTTCATTTCAACTTCCAGAGTGCCATCTCTCTATCTTAAATGTTTATCAGTCAACGAAACATAATGCTAGTCACGAGGAACTTCATAGAAAGAACGCAGAGCCTTAGAAGTGTCTTCTTCTGACACTGAGATACGAGAAAGTAGCTGCAAAATGGGGAAAATATTCACCAAGTTAAGGTGGACGAGGTATAGCAACTAAACACATGCTGATCGAAGTTCCATAGGAGTTAACGTAACAATCTTAGAACCAATTTAGTCCAAGAGCATACTTCGAGTACGCCTGTCATTCTGAAACTTTGCATGTAGGTAGCAGAGACGAAGACGTCTGGATTCGAGCCAGATCGATCGAGCCAAGCCGTATCAAACGTTTGCTGTATATAAATCTGGAATGGGAAATGTGTCATAAGATTATCTAAAACTTTCATAGCTGAAGTAATATATGTGTAGCGCCGAATCCCACGGTCCGACCTTCAGGGCGGAAGACTCGGTCTCAATTATTTTTCTTTTATTTTATTTTTGTTTCAGGCAGTCTATATGGGTTAGGAGTGTTGTAGTCGTTAAAAAATGAAAATAAAAAGAGGACTAGTGATGTTAGTGATCCGGAATCGAATCAGAAAGCTACTCTTCGTGGCGGAAAGAAGCAGTAGTGTCATGTTTAGAAGCCAGTGGACATATCATATTTATAGCTCTCTTAACGCTGCTATGCAAGTCCTGTTTCAGTACAAACGACGCACAATATTATTCAATACATGGCGCACCCGCGCATGTATGTGTACGTGAGGCGTGTGTGTGTGTGTGTGTGTGTGTGTGTGTGTGTGTGTGTGTGTGTGTGTGT
>JAGKTI010010374.1:0-28633 GCA_018397915.1 Birgus latro
AGGAGGAGAAGGATGATGATAATACTGAGATGAGGAGGAGAAGGATGATGACAGTAATGAGGATGAAGAAAAGAATGATGATGATGATGGTGTTAATAGTGCATATGTTTATAATAATGATGGGTATTCCAGGTAAAAGAAGCCACACTGGGGTCAATCCTGTCGCTGTCATCGCGGGGCAGTGAGACACAGATGTCCAAACAGGTGTTCTCCGTCCTCATCTCCCTGGTCTCACTCACTTGGTCTTTCACCTCGTATCATCGTTTCTCTAAGCTCGGTGGCCTCACCATCCTCAATGCACTCCCTCTCCTTTTTGCTATATTCTTTCAGGTAAGGTACTGATATTATAACTTTTGAAGATACCTAACCCCTTTGTGCCTCTTATCACTTCTCTAAGTTCAGCGTCATCACCATCCTTAGTGCACTCCTCTCCTTTTTTCTGTATTGTTTCAAGTAAGATTCTTCATATAAAGTAAACAGAAATATTCACTTGATGAGCTGCAGTGCTCAGTGAGAAACTATTGATCACTTGTTTAAAGATAGTTTTTTGATCACGTGTGCAGTAGTCAGCCTGCATCCCACATAATAAGAGTGTAGTCAGCAATGATACAGAAAGATCAGACATGTTCTAATATTATTGCTTGGTTCAGAGGTTATTGTAAAATGTTTTGCTCTTGTCCATATTTTTTGCACTTTCAGTTTTATAAGATGACAAGTAGAATATGACCTCATGCAAATTTGTGTCTGTTATACAGGTGGTGTCGAGAGCCATTGCATGTACAGTGTTTACATTGGCATTCACATGGAAGGTGTTTGTGGTGCTGGGTGTTCATTTTGTCATCGTCCTTGTCATCAAACTCAAACTAGAGGAGAGGTGAGCCTGCTGTTTTTGTAGTACTAGTAGTAGTTCAGTAGTAGTAATCTTAGTAGTAGTAGTTGTTGTAGTAGTAGTAGTAGTAGAAATAATGATGCTATTCTTTGTTTATTCTAACTTTGTCTAAAATTTACCATCTCTCCATCTTGAATGGTGAGCTGTAAGGAAAGATTAACTCAAGAGCATGATGCTAGTCACAGACAATTGCTCGGGAAAGGTTGTACATCCATAGTACAATAATATCTTATTCTGCCATTGAGCTGTGGGAAATGAACTACTAAAGGATGAAAATCTCTGTCAGGTTAAGGTGAAAGAACTATACAGTAGTAATGGTTATAACTGTGTCCAATCCCAGGCTCAAATATAACCATTACTATAGTTATTTCACCTTGGTAAAAATTATCTGTCCTTTTTACAATTTTCAGCCAGTATGTTAAGAGTGGAAAAAATTGGAGTGGTTTATTTTCTTGCTGATGTTGATGATGATAATGGTGATGATATTTATGTACTGGGTCAGGTCTATCCTACCTGTGCGTCACTACATGTGCTGTTCATGTGTGCTGGAGTACCTGCGTCCCTACTTCTACGTCTTCCTGGGCACCATCGCCTCCACACTGGTGTACTTCCGGTTGGAGCGGCCATCAGCTGTTAAGAAGCAGCTCTCAAGACGACACTCTACTGTTGTTATACAGGTCTGTCCAGTACACAATTGTACATACATAACATATATAAGAACATAATATAAAGATGATTCTCTGTTTTGTGTACATTCATGCTGTACATAAAAATAATGCCATACTTCCTCTTCCATACACACTCAGCTATAATACTTCAGTACAGTATAGGCCCACTCCACCCATGCTATACAGCTTTGTCTCATATACTGTCAGTTACATTATATAGTATTTATATGTGCTCATTCCACTTGTTTTACAGGTCTGTTCAGTATACACTCAGCTGTAATTTTTTTTAGTGTAGGCTTAATCCACAGTTGTTATACAGGCAGCTTTCTATTTATGTAAGTGTTAGGTTTCTTGAGACAGCATAAAACGGATATTCTGTTATACTGTAAATAGAAGTCACTATATTCAAGGGGTTAAGATAGACCAATATTCTTCACTTCTATAATCCTGACAGGTGTTGTTTCTGGTGCTGGCATTTTTTGAGAACCTGGTATTGCTGTCACTGGGCATTGTGTACCTGGACAAGACCCGCTATGATAACACCTTCATCATACTCTCTGCCATACTCTGTGCCATCAGCTACCTTACTGGCGTTATCCTTCATGCCGTATATTACAGGTATGTACCATCTCTGTCCATTCAGACCCTTAGAATCCTGAGCCACCTCACAACCATAACTTTTCACACATATGCACTTCCATAAATACTGTACCCAACTATCTGTTTAATCTCCTGCAGTTGTTTTGGCCATCCGTGGGTGGACATCAATGGTCCGTCAGTGTCTCGTGACCCCGATGAAGGTACACTGGTTCTAACATACTACCGACAGGGCCAGGTGTCCAAGTGGTCGGTACACTCCTGCTGCAACATCCTACATCATGTTGAGGCACCCACCGACAACATCTACCGAACAAACCTCCAGCCGTGTGATACTAACCGACAAGTGAAGGACCTGTGAGACAAAAGTTTGGGTATGTGAGGTATGATAAGTCTTTGTTAGGTCTCCATGACTAAACCCATGAAGACAGCATGAAACAACCTTAACTGAGAGCACACACACACCCTCAGTCATGTGATACTGATTGCCAAGTTAAGGACCTTTGAGCTAGAAGTGTGTGGGCCTTGTGAGATGTGGTAATTTATTGTTAGGTTTTCTTATGTAAACACAAGATGACCTGAAACAGCCTCAAATAGAGCATGTGACAGCACTACACTTAACATCTCCTTTAACGAACCAAAGAAGAGGACATCAAGCAACCTAAAATGAGACCATCAAAAAAATTACTGCAGATGACCTCAGACAAACTCAACCACAAACAGCACCATCACCCTCTAGATGGTGACAGTAAGTGACTTAAGCAAACCTAAATGACACCACTACACCCAGTCCACCAGTCATCCAAAGATGATGACCATAAGCAAACTTGAGTGATACCACTTAGAAGAAAATCGCTAAATGACCTCAAACTCGGTTGGTAAACAACATCAGTGCCCACTAGAAGATGACAGTGACCCAAGAATATCCAAACAACACTACACACTTGGAGATCTTACAAGTAAACCTGAGAAAGTGACTGTAAGCAACCTGAAATGACACCACCATGAAGAAAATCACTCCAAATGACCTCAGACAACTCAAACGACCCCCAGATGACGCCACCACAAACTCTGAACAATCCCACAGCAAACGTGTACAATACTGGTGGCCAAGTGAACTGTGCCATTGTTTCAAGTGATTAACCAAGACAATCCGTAAAGACATTCTAATGTTACCTAGTCAGCTCAGTCACAAAACTGGAGAAAGAGAGAGAGTGAGAGAGAGACTAAAGTGTTATGCAGTATATAGTGATATTATATGTTAGCCCCTTTACTACGAGAGATCTTCAAGCTGGGGAAAATAGCAGTAAGAGGAATGGAGTGTAGAACAGAATATACAAAAAGCCGCTGTATATATAATTAACTGATGCCATTGTATTGAAGGGGCTAGTGGTATAGTTGCATTGTTTTCATCTGACAGAACTGGGTCACTGTCAGACTTGACCTGTTCAGTGCCGAAGCCTTTGTTGGTTTTTGTTGCTAGATTGCCGAGGGTCTGGGTGGCAGAGTAACCTAGAATGCTGGACATTTTTGCTCCCCCCCCCCACCAATACATACTGGTGGTGCAGGGAAGGAGGTCTCTACCCCCTCCTACCCATGGGAGAGAAGGAAAGGTGTCTGTCTTACCATTTTCTGTCATGTAACTAGGGCTGACTCAAATAATTATGTGCAAATGTGCAGAAAACCATGTCTGTATATATACAGGAACAGCAATTTAGCGTACTATAAGTTGGTCCATATATATACGGACTCGGCAATTTTGATACATTTGGTTTGTCCGTATATTTACGGGCACGGCACGGAATGGGTTATATACTAAGTCATGGTTGTGTGAAATTCACTGAGCCTTAGTTATGAGGTACAAATGAGTCTCCATGGTTACTAGGCAGAGTTATCCTCCAGTCTGACTACATCTGGACACCAACTGACCTGAAATGGGTTACAGATCTTTGCCCGATGAAAACAAACCAACTGTAGTAGGTAATCCCTTCTCTGTAGTATACATAGAATCATATATTGGTAGCAATATAATGCCAAAGAAGTCATTGTATTGAAGGGGCTAACAAAGAAGGTGATAACAAACTATCTAACTCATTCTAGCCATTTCGGTCTAGTCACGAACTCAGTCACATACAGTACTGTACCGTACGAAGGTGTACACGTTGTAAATATTGTACGTAATACATGCGCGGTACCCTGCAGCTTGTACAGTCTCAGCACATCGGACTGCAGTTAAGTATAGTAGTTAGTACATGTAATGTCACCATTCTAGGCCAGAGAGCAGTCTGTGTGTTCCTTTGTGGGCAGGGGACGAAAAATGTGTGTTTTGAATAATGGCTATATATATATTGTGTTAAGTCGTGATGATGATGATGATGGTGATGATGTTCCTTCAAGGCAAATGATGAATTGGTGATGATAATGATGACAGTTGTTATGTTCCTTAATGAGGGGAAATCACAGTTGAATATTTTCTGCCACAAGATGATGATGATGATGATGATAGTGGTGGTGAAGCTCGATATTAAGTAAAGAAGGCAAATGTATATAAAAAAATTGCAGTCTGTGTCCTGTGATGATGTTACTGTTCCTTGTTTTAAAAATCACAGTCAGATGTGTATGCTGTCATGATAAAAGATACTGATGATGTTCCTCTTGGGCAAGTGTTTGTATCAGGAAATGCAGTCAGGTATCTTCAGTACCCTTGCTGCTGTGCCCTCAGTTGCATCCCATCATTGTTTTTGTTGTTGCATTTGAGTGCCATGATTAACAGGTGCATGTGTTTAGTTTTTTTTTTTCTTTTTTTGACTATTCAGCTGAGGATATATTTTTCTAACTGTAGGGGTTAGGTATAGCCTTCCTTAACTCCAGCATTTTGAGAGACCTCTCCCCAGCTGAATAAGATTGTCAGGTAGTAGAAAGAATAACATTAAAATGGCAGCACCAGACTAGTTCAGGTAAGTATTTTTCCTTCTGTTCATGCCCATCTCCTTGTGATTATATTTAATTTAGGAAAGATACATAATAGTGAGGAAGTCAGTTGAGGCTGTATCTATCCCCTCCAATTTGAAAAAGTCCTCCCTGAACTGAAATACGTAAGATCATCTGGAGGTAGCAGGGATAATGCTCAAAGATATGTCCATCATCAGAGCCAAGGTATTAACACAAGTCTCGGCCATTGTTATGTTTTGGGTTGGTTATAAGTTACTGTAGAATTTTAACACCTTCAATACAATAATGTTACTTTTATTTCAGTTGGCACACGTGGTGATTGTATCTAGATTACCTGGCTGTAGGAAGAATGAAACAGATAAATCAAAATTGTATTGAAAAGGTGCATCATGAGTTGTACAATTTTAATGCTGTGAAGGTTGAATGAATTTCTTGTTTGATCTTGGAGAGAGAGAGAGAGAGAGATGACTGTCTTACCATTTGTGTTTCAGTGATATGTCTGAGCTCAGATGCGTTTGTAGGTAAGTTTATTGTGTATGCTCATCTTTAGCCAGTTTATCCTGATGACATTTTTTTTTATCTTATTCACGCTAACTTCAGATGATCTTTTCCAGCTCAGGAGAAACTTTTCAAGCTGGAGGTGTTAGATATAGCTTTCATTAACTTGTTCAGCATGAAAGATCATTTGCAAGCTGGAGAAAATTGTCAGTAAAAAGCAGAAAAAAAAAGAGTAATTTGATGGAAGAGTTTAAGAGTTCTGCATATGTAGGATTTGATAGTGCAGCTCAGGATGTTACCAGATAAGTTTATAGGTATTTTTGTCACTTGAGTTTTAAGCATTCACAGTTTTGCATATTTGTACGTAACTTCATACGGTGATATGTTTTCCGTTTATTTTACTTATTGTTACAGTATTATTATAATTATTGCCATTATTATAACTTTATATTCAAGACTTGGACCCACATACATCCTGAAAATTTTTTTATAAAGGATTGGTTCGTAGTGTTAACAATTTTTTGGTTAGTCAAGTTTTAGATTTGACCCTTGGATTTACTGTAGATCTGCATGATGTGTTGATATTTCATGTAGTTTTTATGTTTCTTGTCATGTATTTTAGTACTGGTGATGTGAATGGTAGAGTGCTTGGTTTGAAGTGTACTTTGGCTTGCATGTCATAGTTCTAGTCCAAGAGGTAGCCAGTGTGTGTATGTGTATATGTGTGTGTGTGTGTGTGTGTGTGTGTGTTTTTTTCAATATATATCATGTAGGTGCTACTAGGGGCAGAGGTTGGTCTCTACACTTAATTGCTTTAGACTAACGATGGCTATCTTCAGGCCCGTACACTCGTAAGTGGACATAGTGGGATATGGCAGTCACAAAGCTTCATGGTAACCGGGTTTAATAAGGCACAAAAATCAGTAGAGCAGCGTGTGTTTAGTGGGTCATGAGATTTCTCTTATGGTTAGGATGTTAAAAGTATCTTGGTGTATTGTTTCCTGCCAACTTTTGCATTTCTGTTTTTACTTATCTGAATCCTGTTTCTACTTATTATATTTTATCTACTATTTTTATTGTTTACTTTTATTCTCTCTTTATTGTCATATTCTAATTTGATGTCAGTTTTATTTTAGTTTTATTTCAGTTAGTAAGTCATTCACCCAGTCAATTTCTGAGTTGGCTTCATCCCATGTGTTTGTGGGAAAGAGGAGTTGGATGGTGAAGATGGTGATGTTGACACATTCTGGTCTTCAAGTGTATTTTCAGTGATGATTTAGATATTTAGCACATGT
The DNA here is from genome assembly GCA_018397915.1 of Birgus latro. NCBI lineage: Eukaryota > Metazoa > Arthropoda > Malacostraca > Decapoda > Coenobitidae > Birgus > Birgus latro. Next base: position 6,900 of record JAGKTI010010374.1, read on the forward strand.
TCATTTTTGTCATATATTTTGCCTAATTTATGTTCTGTTCACAGGTTTTTTTTGCTGATACTGGATATTAGATTAATGCTTTAAGGAAGAGTTAGGCCTTGGGATAACTGTATGATGTCATTAATGTGAGTTTGTAAAATGTAATAATCCTGAAAAACTTTTGATTTGAAACTTTGAAATTCAGTTTGAGAGAGAGAAAGTTTTTACCTACGCGTATTGCATTTTCACCGGACTTTCCATCATCATTTACTATTTTGTCATAAATTTCTCTGAATGTGTAGATTTTTACCTGACATAATTTCATCCGGCAGCTGGTTCCAAACATTAATTGCTCTCCGTAGAAAACTGTGTGTGTGTGTATGTGTGTGTATGCATGTGTTTATGTATGTGTTTTGATTAGCATTATGAACAAAGAGACGATTCTAAGATATGAGTGGATATCTTTAATTGTAGGTGTATGAATTGCATTGCCTCTTAGGCTGTGCAGCAAATAATTTTAAAATTGACGTTACAGGTATGTATATATTGCTGTTTAGCATTGTTTTTATGGACCTTGTGCCAATTCTAGTATGTACAGTGCTGGATACTGTGTTACATTATTTTGTTCAGTACGTATAATGACAATGGCAGTAATTAAAATAATCCAGGTGAGGGGATGGGAAGGGTTATGTCACTAATGATAGAGCTCAAACTGGGGGTCACTGATTGGGTCACAGTAGAGGGTGTATAGTAAAGAGAGATAGTACAGTCTACCTTCCTGCATTGTGGCTGTTTCTGATAATAGTTTACGACAGTCAGATAGGTGGCAGTGCACCACACACTAACACTAATGGTCTTGTCTCTGTTTACTGTATGATCTCTAAGCTGTACTTAGATGTAGGTCACAAAAATAAGCACAAAATGCTGCAATACAGTGACATCAGCCAGAGTTGTATCCTTGCTGTGTCAGGATGATGAATATTGGTGAGAGCCAGGAGATTTATTCAGCTTAGGGAAAGCCTTTCATTGTGAATGGATTAATGGTGACTGTTTGTAACCACATAAACTACAAGTTTTTTCCCCAAGTTAAATGATATTGGTTGGGGTTTATTGTGTACCTGATGCTCTGCACGGGTGAGCCAAGTTGATCATCCTTGTCTTAAACATTGGAACTGAGTAACCTGGGCCTGGGATCTTACGTTTATAAGGGGACAAAAACAGATTGGATAATAGATTGATAGATAAATTGCCATATGTACAGGTAAAGTAGAGTTCATTGGGTGGATGGGATTAGTGAGGTTTAAAACTTAAAATTAGGCACTCTTTGGCAATAACTTGGTTCAAGATATCACATGACAATCGAAGAAAGTATTAAATGGTTGTTGTGCTTGACTATCATTGCTGTCATTACTTATAATACCCTGTACTATCATTATAACTATCATCTTTGTAATTGTTGTCATTGCTTTATCAGCTATCATAATTTTTATAATAGCATAACCACCATCATCACCAAGTCTGCCATAACCTAATTGATTTCCACTGTTACCATAACTACCACCATGACCATAACTACCACCATTATCCATAACTATCACCATTACAACTACCATCATCACTGCATCTCCATCGTAACCACCACCACTACCATAATTTCAACTACCATAACTACTACCATATAAACTTAACTACCTGTATCACCATAATGACTAATCACTACCAATCATCATATTGTTCATACTGAGCTCACAGAACTTAAATATTCACCTCCATTACCACAGGCGCCATTACAAACCCGTACAACATATATTTATCATAGTTTTATTCACTGACATTTTGGTATTTTGCTTTTACTCAAACTCGGCCTAAATTTTCTATCCTACCGTCTTGAATGCCGAGATATAATAATAGATTAATAGTAAAATTTGGTGCTCGTCATTAAGAGCTGTAATGAAAAGGATATTGAGTCATAGTATTGTCTTTTTGTGCCACTGAGCTGTGTGAAGTGAGTTGCAAAGTGGCTGAAATCAATGCCAAATTCATGTAAAATGGGTATAGTGTGTGTGAATGAGGTGTCTGGATAATTCCATAGCTTTTGACTTCAAGAATTTTTTGCATTTGAACAAAAACCATCTTGTGTTAGCTTGAATGGAATAGGTGAATGTGTCTATAGAAGTGGAAGTGTTTATTGGGGTAATTTTTAAGATTTTGACAGCTAGGATTTGTCACAGCTAAACAGAATTATGTACTGCTCTGTTAGCTTGGTGTATCATGCATTTAGTTATGACAAAGAGTGTAGGCTGCTAAGCATTCCCTTTATCAGTCTTGTTTGGTTGGCTAGATTAGGTTTGCCCTTTGTTTCTGGCAGTCTTTTTTTTTTTTTTTTTTTTTGCTTCCAGAATATTTTATTCAGCTTAAGAAGGACCCATACCAATGAAGGAATGCAAAATCTGACCCCTCCATTTCTAAAATTCATTCTTGAGCTGAAGAAAAATATGTGGATATAACAGAACTGAAAAAGACCACCAGATTAAAGGGTAAAAGATGAACATTTGTTTCTTCCGAGTTCCATCAATGTTTTCTTAGCATTCAATTGATAATACAATCGATCCCCACTATTCGCTGGGGTCACGCACCAGACCCACCTGCATATGGGTGAAATCTGTGAATAATCTGTACCTTCAGCAGAAATCACTGGTTTCACTGTTTTAACTATTTCCTTCACATACAGACCTACTATGAGTCTTGTAAATCCGTTTTATGCAAATAATCCGTACCTTCCACAAAAATCCCTGGTTTCACTGTTTCACCTATTCCCATTACCTACAGACGTACTATGAGACCTGTAAATGCATTTTATGGCACATTACTACTTCCTAAAAAAACAGTACAGGATGATACACAAGCATTTCTAGGTACAGTGCACTTTACTCATGCAATGATGATGATGAGAGTTTGCCATGTAGTACATGATGGATGATGAATGACGAATATTCTGTACTGCATGGCAGGATCAGTTCTAGTTGAGGAAGAAAATCACTTATGAACCACTAGGAAGAGCTGATGCTGTGAGAAAAGCAGGAAATAGCTTCCTGTGAATTTTGAAGTAATTTCCTGGAAAAATCTGCAAAAATGCAAACCTGTGAGTAGCTGGGGTTGACTATTTTAGTGTATGTGTTCCGCAGATTGTTCAGATGCTAAAAAATTGTTCACTTTGTATATTAGGTTCTGCCTCAGGTTTCACTTTATGTTTTAGAAAATAATTATTAATACCTGTAAGTTGTGATATGCATTTATATTGCAGTTTACAGTCTTTCAGCATGCGGTACTGGTATTTTGTTTACTGTAATATTTAACATAGAGTATTCTCCATGTTTTCCTTTTCTTATTTCTGATATATACCTACTGGTACCCCATTTATTAGTAGGAAAGATGATGATGACAATGATGCTTTAATACTGAACTGTGCTGTGCTTGTCTTAGCTTTAAGTTTAAATAGCTTGTGTTCCTTTTCTCTGTCCTATCAATTCATTGAGTTCTACTTAAGCATGTCCTTTTATTCGTGCTGAGTGAGATAATTACCAATAGTGTCTCACTCTGCTCTCGTCTGCGGGTATTCAGTGCAGTATTACTTAGCTTTATTATTTTGAGGTGTTTAGTGTAACCTTAGTTATTTTATACACTTGCTTATGCTTTCAGTTCAAGTCATCTGTTGTCTGTGCCTAGCTGAATAAAATTTGGTAGAAGTAGCAGGAGTTAGGCATTATTTCAAGGCATATGGCAGTTTATTCAGTCAGTTTTTGTAATTTGGATGCTCAGATGTTCTGTCTGTAGCTGAATAAACTTGGTGGAGGTAGCAACAATTAGGGAATATTTCAAGGCATGTGTGTGTGAATAGAGGCATTTTCGCATTTTTTATTGGTTGCTCAAGCTATCAGTGTCACAAGAGTTTAAAGTTATTTTGTGGAAGGATTGAATTTCCTGTATGACTAGAACCAGATTGTGAGAATAGTCGTCTACTATAGGCTGTGTATACTGTATTTTTGGTCAGCTTTATCTGGATGGATGGATGGATGGATTTACCTAATTAGTCAACTTTATTATATGTTCCAGTATCATACCATACTAGTCAGCATACAGCAGCACTAGTCACAAATAGATATTAATATAGGATGCACTATATGTATGAGTATACAGTATCATAATGCCATTGATAGGTACAGTTTGGGGTAGGGAATGGTTTGATGAATATAATGTATATGTATTTGACACCCCTATCGTTAGTCATAATCCATGTCATAAGTTGCTGTCTTTGATAGTTTTTACTGTTTTGTTACCAGTAAGTCCATGGTCAATTACAGAAAAATTGTTTTATTAATTTTTTCTTATTGACTGAATACATGTTTGTATGGTGTTCTACAATCAGGCATACCGGTAATATAATACTTCCCTGTTATATCACCTTTTTTTATGCCTTTCTTTTTTTATGTTGCATGCATAATAAATTACAAATGAAAATGTGACTATGAAAGTTCCATTGCTTCCCATAAAGCTGGTATGTCAAGTTGCCCCAATTTTATGATATTAGAACACATCCCTGACATATGATGATTTTCTGCTACACTGGTAGAAATATAATTGATTAAATGATGATAATGTTGATGGTAATGGTGATGGTTAACTGGGATCCAGTGAGTTTGTTAAGGGTTGTTAAACACCTTAGCATCATTATGAGCATCACAGCATATAACTATGTACTGTAATACTGAATGTGTAGTATGCTGCATATTATATATAGGATGAGGATGATTTTCCGTTAGGGAAAAGATGGATATAGTTATTTCATTGGTAATCTCGGTCAGATTTGATTACTTTTTATTTTTGTTATAGATCAGTTACATGGACGGAAGGAAGGGTGCAAGGAGCAAACAGGGACTTTGAGGGAAAGGACTGATGTTGAGGTTTAAAGAAAGAAATTGTATGAAAACCATTGTGTGCTAAATGAGCACTGCATACAGGGGTGGGAAGGGGAGTGAGTGCTGAAGAGGTTGATGGAAGAGGGAGGGGGAGATTGATGGGAGATTGATCATTGTAGGGGTTATTAAGAGGGCAAGGTGTGTTGGTGGGGTTGATCACCGTACTGAAGGGGTTGATGGAAGAGTGAGAGGCTGTGTTGATGAGGAGGGGGTTGAGAGATTGAAATGTGTGCTGGTAGGGGTGGTTTATAGGGTGAGTTGGTGGCAGTTGATCATTGCATTGAAGGGGTAAATGAGGGAAGGCTGAAAGGTTGAGTGAGTGGGTTGATCATTATTGCAGCTTCTGTTGCCACTTGCCACTCATCATATTAAAAGAGGTTATGGGGGCTATTAAGTTGAACTTGACGGGGTGGGTTGATCGTTGTTGCATCTTGTGTTGCTGAAGAAGGTCCGTGTTTATCATTGCTGTTTTCATTGTTCTGTATTTTATGGATGCCATTGCAGCTAGAGGGTAGAGTTAGGAGAAGTACACTCTCTTACTAATAGGAAATTCAGACAGGAGGGAAGAAAAATACAAACGTTTCTTTATTCCTGTCAATGTGAGAAGTCTTTCCTCAGGTGAATATAAGTTTTTTTGGAGGATAAGGTTTATAACAACTATCTTGGTGTAACACATCTGTACAGTCCAATTATGTGGTACATTATATTAACATCTTTGCTGTGAGGATGTTTTGCTCTGTACTCTTTTCACTTTAACTGGGTGTAAAATTGCCATCTCTGTGTCTTAAATGCTGAGTTGTAATAAGAGGTTAACATCAGAATTTAATGCTGTAATCTTTTCATGTTAACTTGGCCTAAAATTGCCATCTCCACCTTGAATGCTTGAGTTATTGCAAGAGGGTAATACTAGAATATGGTGCTAGTCACGGAGAAGTGCCGTAGAAAGGATGCTTAGCCGTAGTATTGGCTTTTCTGCCACTGCGCATTAGGAAATAAGCTGCTAAAGGACCTAAACTGCAACAAAGTAAAGATGGAAAGAGTGCAGAATGATAAATTGGTCATCACAGTGATGAAGTTAATAGTGGAGTTATGAGGCATAAATTTTCTGTTTTATTACTAGATAAATCTGGCCACAGCACGTAAATATCTCAGGCTAATCAGTTGCTCAGAAAAGTATCCATACAACTAGGCATGAAGGATTTTTGGATGAGTGCCATGGCTTCTGTTTGTGTATTTTGGAATGGCTGGTGATGTCTATTGTGAGGCATTTCTTAATTTTGTTATTGTTTATGCGGGCTGTGGTAATATGTTGCTGAAAGTATGTGTACGTCTAGGCATGAAGGATTCTTGAAGGAGTAAAGTCCTGTCCTGTGTTGCTTTGAAATGATCTGTAACTCTGAAAGCAGGGTGTATTTCTTAGTAATTTGTTATTGTAAAGTTGGCTTATGATGTTTTTTCAGTTTTCTTGGAGTGGTTGGTATGCGTAATTGTTAGATGAATCTCAGTAATTTTGCAATAGTTCATGTGCCATTCCTCTAGTAGCAGCTAAACTCTGTTGTCTCGACTGATGTGCCAAGGTGAATCTCTAATAGTTTTTTTTTTTCCTCTCTCCATCCTTTATTTACAACAGGTGTTACAAGGTTTGACCAAAATTTTATGGTTGGCAAGCTGAAGAGTGAGGTGGTTTTTGTATTGAATTTGCAACATGTTATGTGGTTCATATTTTATTTGCTTCATAAAACAGCATAACATAGGAATTCTTTTAAAATTATTGTTTGTATATCCAGTTACAAGATGCAACTCAGTAATATAAAAACACTGTTGTTCATGTGGTTATAACTTTTTTTTCTTTTTTTTTAAGAAATGGTGATGATGATGATGATAATGAGAATGGTGGTGTTGATATTCATTTAAGTCATCCATTAATGTAATTGTTGTATCATTAGTCATGTCATATTGTCAATGGGCATCAGGGTCAGGATGATGATGATGATGATGATGGTGGTGGTGGTGGTGATAGCGGTGATGATATATGTCAAATTGTAATGCTTGGCGTGTTCAGATGCTGTTTCCCCCAACTGTGCATTTTTGACCTACGCACACACACAGTTCTGTGTTTAGTTGTCATGGTAGGGTGAAGCATAATAACCAATGGCAGTGTCTCCTTGAGTCTGATGATGTATTATATTATTATTATTATTACTATTATTTTATTTTTGCTGCTGCCGGACAATTTTCTTCACCAAGGACGAGCATCTTTATATAGCTGGTTTGTTTTCATTTGATGGAACTGTGCCACTCTCATAACTTGAATACCGAGTCATGGTTATGTAAAATTTAGTTTGCCTTGGTTATGAGGTAAAAGTAACCCTCCATGGTAACCATACTCCTTGTACTCTGATTTGGCTTAAAATTACCTTTCTTCGATCTTGAATACTGAAAATAGATTGACAGATGATGATGCTGGTCACAAAGAAGTGCTGTGGAAAGTGTTTAGAGTGGCAGCATTGTCACTTTCTGCCACAGAGCTATATGAAATAAGCCTCAGAGGGACAAAACTCTGGGCCAGGTTAGAGTTAAAACAGTTGGATTATCTACCTTGCAGTCTACCAAGCTGAATAGTGGTTACAGGTCTTTGTCAAATAAAAACAAGCCAACAATAATGAAGGAGTTAATGAAGATTATATCTAACCCTGAATTCTAGAGACAGCAAGAATAAAATAAAAAATGCATCATTAAAGTCAAGGACTAAAAACTTAGGGATCATATGTATCTGTCAGTGAACAAGTACAACGCCTGCTCTGAATAAATCGTACCTAAAATTTCAGTGTTCTCTCAAGTTAGATACCAGAGGTTCTTGGATGGCTGTGTGCTGAGGTTGATTTTGGATTTGGTGGTCTTGGAGAATAGCAAATCATATGTTACTGTGCAGATGGGATTGATGGAGACAGCTTATAACTCCTCCAGTCTAACCCTCGTATTCTGTGTGGCATTTTAGATTTCTTAATACCTCTTCCTTAGTGACTTATCCATATTACAACTCAATATCCTCTTGTTTGTTAATGATGCCCAGCGTGTTGATTTAAAAATTGTATAATTAACATACAGAAGATAAGTGGTCTGATTATAAAAAGGGGAAAAGAATGTGAAGGTGTAATATTCACATTTCATCACTGTATCCTCATGCACGTTATCAGTACAAACTGAGTCATTATTAAAACACCATAGGTAACATGCAAGAAAATGTTAAGGTGTAATATGCAAAGTAAATCACCAAGGAAGAGGTGTTAAGCATCCTCTGCCACCCAGAATATATCCCTAATGATCCTGAGTATAACTGTTTGATGTTATGGTGGTGCTGGAGTGTACTATGGAGTGTTGGGTATGATAGTTCATGGTAGGTCTGTTGGCTCTGGTGGCAAATCCCCACTAGTGAAGGTTTTATCAGTAGTGCTCAAGCTGTATGTAGTAGCTGCCATGGGTGTTGGGACAGTCACAAGGGATCACATTCACAAACACATGTACACTCAATCCCCTCTTGTAGCAGTGTTTCTGTAGGATGGATTAGAGATATAGTAAGTTTTTGCATTCTCAGTTAGATCCCTCTTGTGAATTAGTTTTTGCAGGGATAGAAGAAGAGAGTGCTGGCTCTTCCTATATATTGTTTTCCCTGCAAATGCTAACTCAAATCCCCTGTATAAAAATTCGTTCCTTCTCCTTCCAGCAGAAACAGGCCATAATCTACTACAGGGAAGCAATTGTAAGTTTGTGAGTCTGCAGCTTGCCCTGACTGTTGAATTTTGGGTAGCCATGGCTTGTGACAGATATAGTAATGTACTGGGTAGTTCTTGTAGGGGTTTAGTTTATTTAGGCTTGCAAGTCTCGGCAAAGGTTTAGGAACATACATACACCTGATATCTGTTGTAATTAGGATTTGGAAGGACGAGAAGGAGAGTCAAGAATATTCCCTTATTTCTGGTTCTACCAAAAGAAGTGTTAGTTACAAAAGGAAAATAGTATAATTTGTACCGCAGGAAGGGGAAGGTAAGAAAACTTTGAATATTTCCCTATCTTTAGTTCTTCCTATGAAAACAAGTCTTTGCTACAGCAGAGAATTAGTTGCAAGTTTGTTCATATGTCCCAACCCCAGTAAATTTATTAGATGATACAGAAGAGAACTTTAACTGTACAGATCAAATTGTACATCATTCTTTCTTAACACTGTACAGTATGCCATATTCAAAGTGTAGGGTCCCATTACCAAAACTGAGTACATAGAGGTGTGGACAAGCCTCAGATTTTTTGCTTTAATTTCTGGTGCAAGTGATGATGATAGAACATGTCTGACCTTCCTGTATCATTGCTATCTACACTGTGTAAAATGGGGTGCAGACAGGTCATGTATTTTTTTTAACAATTTCTGAATAATGTGATGATGATAGAGTTAGATATCAAATTGTGTCTGACTACACTCAAGCACTGGGTATAGGCTCATCACATCTAACATTAGAGGTGTTTCAGAAATTAAGGCTTATTTAGTACACTGTAATATGGGCAGACTGAGCACATAGAACATTCACAGGTGTTCCATAAATGTGATGATGATAGAACATAGTTAATCTTCCTGCATCACTGCTGAATACACTCCATAATGTGGGATGCAGGCTGGTCACACTTAACAGTTACAAGTGTTCTATAAATGACCATAAAAAGTTATGGGCTTGTTTACACCTTTGTGCACACACAGTGTTGATAATATGGCTGTTAGAATCTAGGGCTGTGGGATATTCTCGGTGTTCTGGAAATTTTTAAATGCCTCTTCCATAGCAAGTTATTTTGCACATCATGCCTTAACCACAAGAGAGAAGTTTTCTTGGTGTATTTTATTTGTGCTACACTCAGGTGATTTTATTTAGCAAAGGAGAGACATTTTGAACTGTAGGCGTTAGAGACAGCCATTACTAACCCATTATGAGAGAAATTTCCCATTCAGTCACATGTAGATAGCAAGAACAAAGTAATATACTGTGTCACATGGTTGAAGTAGTTAACCCCATAAGCCAAAGAACATCATATTTATTTTACATGTGCTGTTACTAGATGATTTAATTTAGCTTGGGAGGAGTCACCAGTAAGTAAAGGGGTTGATGAAGACTTTATGTGAATCTCTCCTAAACTGAATAAAATAGTTTGGAAGTGGCAAGATTTAATGAGAGAGCATGTCATTGGACTGAAGAGGTTAAGGTGTAATATGCAGAATAAGCCACTAAGGGAGAGATGCTGTGGAGCCACGAGAATAAGATTTGCGTTCTAGTTGGTGTTGGTGGCTTCTTATCAACTCTTCCCAAGCAATTTATTCTCTCCATTACACCTCAATATCTTCTTTTATGTTGTTGGTACATACTCAGTCAATGGTAAAGTGATATACCTAAATAACACAAGACGATGGCAAGGTGTAATAGGCAGAATAAACCACTTAGGGAGACGTGCTGTGGAGACCCCTATCCCACCTAGAATACAGATCTGAGGCCCCTAGTCCTAACCTAATGATGGTATTTTGGTAGTGTTTTTAGATCATGTAGTTTGTGACTTTGTGTGATATTTTAGTCAGTGTACAAGGGTTCCCAGCACTTCTTCCTTACCAGGATATTTTTGCTTATGACTTATTAACTCTCTCAGGCTCCCATGACTTATTCTTCTGTGTCACCTTCAGCTGAATAAAATCTTCCAGCCTGAGGGCATCTTAACAGTCAGGCTTCTATAATTTGTTCCCAGTTGAATAAGACCAGCTGGAATGAGCTGGAATAAAATATAGGGTCATCTTGATCGTGAGAGGGTGATGGTACAGTATTAACACTCTCCGGTTCATGTGACCTGAAATCGAAGTATGGGATGCAAATAAAAAAATGTTGATGATGATTTTTGAAGTAACTGGCAATGATATAATTTATTTGGCCTTCCTATGTGGTTGCTGATTGCATTCTGTAGTATGGGATTCAGGCTGCACCTACCTAATAACCATAGGCATCCATTAATGACTGTAAAAGAATGTGGGTTTGCACTCCACTGTGATTTATGATTTAAGCATACAACGTATATTCTCAGCTGAATAAAACTGACATAGTCTACAGCAGAGTTGCTTTGAGAGAACTGAGACGAAATAAGCAGAATAAATCACTAATGTAAAGATACTAGGAAGCCTCTGAACCTTACTAGAATATCCCTTAGTCAGTGTACAGTACAATAGTCACAGTGTAGAAGCAACCTTTAGGAGGAAGCAATCAGTGGGTCTTGCTTTGTAAATCTGGTGTTTTGAATGGAGTACACACAGAGATTTATTATATTGTTGTTATTTTTTAGGCCACAAAGGGGAGTAGGCTGGTCATCTACCCCTGAAATGTACTGGAGTAAAGTAGACTAGACTCCTTTTACTCTAACTTGGCCTAAAATTCCCTTCTGTCCACCTTAAATGCTGTAGCAAAAGATTAACACTAAAATATGATGCTAGTCACAAAGAAGTGCTATGAAAAGGACACACAACCACAGGTTTGTCTTTTTCTGCACTGAGCTACATGAAGTAAGCTGTAAAAGGATGAAAATCTGGTCCAGTTTAGAGTGAAAGGAGTATGGCATTAGGCCCATTAATCTCATAGGGGAGTAATATGGCTGTTACAGTTTTATTTTCTTGCCACCAAGGGAGTAGGCTGGTCATCTACCCCCACATATACTGGACTGCAGCAGCGTTGCCTCGGGCCTCTACACCTCAGCAGGGGTAAAATAAGATTGGCTGTCACTTCGTGTTTTTATTGTTTAGTGTATGATCTGACGGTCCTCGTTATACTGTATGTTGGCTTTTTAATGTTACTTTTTTCTTTTTTTCTTTTTTGAGGGGGGGGAGGTATTTTCCTTATTAAGTCCATAGTAACGCAAAGAAAAATGGCCAATTACAGCTCAGTTTTTCTTATAGAGCTGATTTGTCATTTTCCCCCCCTACTTGGTGCTGGAGTGGGACACCTTCACCAGGTGACACCGATATGACCAGGCGGTGGAACTGCCAGGTTATGTAAATGTCCTTCAGTCCTCCTCCCTACCCACCCAAAAGGATGATGATGGACTGCAAGAGAGGAGCATCTTTGCCCTGCAGTCCACTGGGTTCACATTCAGATGAGCCTGGGATTGCAGCTATTACTACTGCCATTTCCCCTTAGTTCACGGTACCAGTTATTTTGAAATAGTTGTGATGTTTTTATTTATTATTTTCATTTATTATATTTTAACACATCCCTGGCCTGTAACGAGGACCTCCTGTATACAGTAATTGGGTAAAGGCACAACACAACTCTGTGGGTGATGGGGGAAGGTGCCACAAGTCACATATAAGGAGCATCACGTACTCTTAGGAAGTTAAGAAGCTCCCTAGAACCTCATCCTTACCAATTTGTTTTTGCATATGACACATTAACATTTTCCTGTATTTTATTTACCATATTGTTGGTGCGAGTTAAAGTGTGAAGGTTGATGACAATGGTGATGAACTTATATATAGTAACTGTGTTGATATTGTGTATCCATATGAACCTTCTTCTTGGAGAAAGTCATAGGCAAAGATAACCCTACCCCACACTGGACAAGTACATTATACTTGACAAATGAGTGTAGTGTAGTGAGAGCATTGTGTGTGAAAAATGAAGCCGTTAATACTTAAATGATACAAGTAACACAAGAGAACAGTGAGAGCAATGCAAGTGTAATTCTAAGGTGTTGATAAAAGTACAGTACAGTACAATCAACATGAGAATGTACATTGAGAGCAGTGCATAGGAAGACTTATGGCACTGATGTTGAAAAGTTAGATATGATACGAGCAACACAAGAGAATATTAAATGAGTGCAGCACATGTGGAAGTATAAGGTGTTGATGGTGAAATTATATAAATAGAAGAGAACATTATCAGTGAGAGCAGTGTAATGGAAAATGGAGTTATTGAGAGTAAAACACAAATAGTAAGAGAATACTGAAGGTATAAATGTAAAATAAATAACCAAGGAACAGATGTTAGGTACAAGAAAATATTAAGGTTTACTATAGAGAAATAATCCACTAAGGGAGAGGTGCTAGATGAAAGAATATGTTACAGTGTCATATGCAAAACTACACTGGCAAGGAAGAAATGCTAGGGAAGCTACTAAGTCTAAGAGAACATTGCCCTCAGACCTCTCATACTGCATTTATATTCACTTGTACGTAAGGAAGTAATGTCAGCAGCCTGGCGCTAGGATTCTCACACTGCACGAACACCTGTAAATTTCTTATGGGGATGACTGGGGAGAGGGTCGGGAGCTTGCTGTCTGAGATCTGAGTGTGGGAGTAAGGGGTCACGCAGCATTTGGCTGTGGTTGGATGCATGTTGAGTTGAATCTTATGTAGGTTAAAGTTTCATTGTTGCATATAAAACTTATATGCTGTACTCTTTTCATACTAACTTGGCCTAAAAATTACCATCTTTCCATCTTGAATGCTGAATTGTAACATTAGACTTTGATGTTAATTACAAAGAAGTGGTGCAGAAATGCTGTAGAGCCACAACATTATCTTAATTTGCCACAGAACTATTTGAAATAAGCCAACAGAGGCAAAAAATCTGGCCAGTTTAAGGTGAAAAGGACAGTTTACCTCATTTACAGCAGCAGATGTTTGGGAAAAATTTTATTATTTTGAAACACATCCATGACCTGTGTTGCAGTATAGTACCACTTGTAAATGTTCTGGAAAGGGATGCCTTCACCTGGTGACACAGACAGCTGGATGACTCTGCTGCCCAGTTACACAATCATTCCTCAGCTCCCTATTGCAACCTTGACAGGAGGTTGGTGGACTCCAGAAGGGCACTGGGTTCATGTGTAGATGAACCAGGGGCCACAGCAACAATGTAGGTGGGCCTGAGTGTCTGTGTATGTGTGGATATGTTAGTGCCAGCTGCATCAGAACTGAAACATTGCAATAATTATATGTAATAAAACCAGCCATGTGTATTGCAGTGGCTTAGCATATGTTTGAATCATCAGGTCTTGTCATATCATGTTATTAACCCTTTGTATGACAGCATCTGTTTTATTCTTGGTATCTACAGGTGATTTTATTCAGCTCTAGACTTCTGAGTGCAGGGGATTAGCTTTCATTAACCTCCCTCACTGCTAAGATCCTTCCTGATGTGGTGTGAATATCCTGGTTTGTTTTCATCTAGCAGAACTGGGCCACTCACAGCCTTTATTAGTAGGCACTGGTTGATTGAAATTCAATGTTTTAATTATGAAGTATGAATGAGTCTCCTTGGTAACTAGTCAGATTTATCTTTCAGTCTATCTACACCCAGACATCAAGGAGCTGAAAGAGGTTAGGGATCATTGTCAGGTGAAAACTGACCATAGTACTAAAAGGGTTAGAGAAGGCAATGTCAAATCCCTCCAATTCAAAGTTCATCCAAAACTGAATAAAATTATGTCTGGAGATGGCATGAATGAAATAGAAAATGTGTCATCTGACTGAATAGGGTATTAAGCCAGGCTTAGACACTCCTTGCATTTTACCAAAGTACCTTATTGTTATGTCTTTAGCAATAAATAATATATATGTATCTCCTTAAAGTGTCTCCCATCAGCACAGTAGATACCTAAATTTAATTATGTTTGCTCTACAGGAATTCATGTTGCACCTATAATAATGTTATCACTAAATGTCATAAAGTTAATAATGTATGAATTTTTGGTAAAATGGAGTTCTCTAAGTCAAGGCTCCTAGGGTACAACCACCAAAACCATGTATAGAAAGTCCTTGTTATGTGTCTCTTTCATTTTACTTTTTTTTTTTTTATGTATTCTGCTGTAAATTACAAAACATTGGTTGTCAAAGTTCCCTTAAAGACTAAATCTGCCATGCTGATTTCCCTCAGGTTACAGGACTGTTTGTATGGAAAAACTTGTGATATTTTTGGAACACATTGCCTTCCTGTGAAGCCAATTTGCTAGTTTCCTGTAATATTTTGTAACACATCAATGACATATAACAAGGACTTAGTGTATTGTGTCCAAGCAAGCATCCCTCATTTTCTAATAACTGCTGGAATATTTGAATCTGTTTTGAAATTTAACAGCTTGGAATGTTTGAATTTATTTGAAACTTATTTACTTTTCTGTAATGTTTCAATTACAGTACTGCACTTCAAAATTTAATGACTTTCCCATCATTTCACTGTGAGGTGGAAATATTATCATTATTTTTGACATAGTCGTAAATTAATATTTTGATAATCATCTCTCTGACTTCAAATTCCAAATGAGATGTTACTTGACCTTTTCATCCAAAGTCCAAAACACACAGAGAGAAAATAAGGGAAACTTGCTGTGGTGTTTCATAATATCAGGACTTTGGGCGTCTTCCTTCATATCTTCAGACATTTGTTATGTGTGGCCCAAACTGGTGTCATTAAATCCTCTAGTTCATTTTTTTTTTTTTCCTATCCAACACTTTCATTCAATTTAGGAAAGATCTCTTGTACTGAAGGGATCAATAGACTTTCTAATACCTTTAGTTTGAAAAATCTTTCTTAAAAGGGTTGAAATTGCATTAGGAGAAATCTCGTGTACTGAGAGGATTAGTAAAACATGGACCTAATCTCTCATGATTCAGATCTCTCTTAATAGGAATAAAATCATCTAACACAGGAGATTTCTTGTAGTGAAGGGATGAATTAAGGTTCTTTTTAATCCCTCCAGTTCAAAAAGTCTGTCCTAAAAGGAATAAAATTGTGTGACAGTAGCAAGAATAAATGGGAATAGCTACATCATCAGGTTTGGGTGATAATCTGGTGGAGGAAATATGTATAAACGATAGTTGTGATGATATTGGGTCTCATATTTTCTCTGGTTAAGGTGTCTTCCCAGCGCCTCTTGATAATAATCACTTTATTTTTGGATATAGTAAGTTAGTATCCTCGTTTGTGTTATTTGTGCAGAAAATGTTGATAGTATAGTGATATGAATAAAACAGAGGAGGATAGTGAGGTATAAAAAGCAGAGTAAATCACTTAGCAAGAGGTTTGAAGAACCCTTCTTAATCAACAAGACTGCAACCTTGAGGGCATTACTCTCATAAGTTCAGGAGGCTTGTGTTTACCTCTTTCTTAGTAATTTATCATGAATATTAAACCTCAGTATCCTCTTTTATTTATTTATAAATTTTAACCCCTTCAGTTCAGTGATGTACTGTACTGTATTTTTTTCTTATTATTATTTCCAGACACTTTTTGTTCATCTTAGGGAGAGTTTTTACAATGCTGGAGGGAATGCTCAGAGCTCACTTTAACCAAGTCAGTGCCAGAGGTTTCTTGTATGTTGAGTAAAATCATCTGGAGGTAACAAGAATAAATTTAAAAGTGGATCATTGAACTGAAAGGGTTAAGGCTGACATATATTGCTTAAGTAACATATGAGAAGGTATTAATGTTTCTATATATGTCCTCTTCTGTCTTTCATTCCATCATTCTTTCCTCCTCTTTTTATCATCAGGTGACTCTACACTGATTGACAAGCCAAATGGTCTCCTGTACACCAGGAAACCATTTACCACATTGGGTGGTAACCATATAACCAAATTATGATGCCTGGTGGTTTAGTGGGTAATTAAGCTGCTCCAATCGGATTGAGCCTGGACAGGTTTGTATCCAAGAGGCGGTTGGGGTTTATTGCTCATATGATGCCACTCAGGGATGAGTGAGGCTGGTCATTCTCATCTTAAATGCCAGGACCAACTTGCCTAGCCCCGGGCACCAACACTTCTCATGGGGCACCACAGGACTGGATGATGAATGATGATGATGAGATTAAGTTGTTAAGGAGGAGTTGCTAGGGAGACTTGTTAACCGATGAGAAAAAGGGCCTGTCACACACACAGGGCTGTCCAAATGTGCTCAACTACACCAATTTATTACTAACATTATCATTATTATTATTTTTTGTCAGAAATGTCATGAATGTTATTTTTCTCCCAGTACATACATTGCCAATTCAAGATATACAACGGCTGACGTGTGTTTCTTTAACCTCTTCCCATACAGTGATCCCTCATTTTTCATGGATATTTGGGAACGGACTCACAGTTATTAATTTAACTATGTAATTGCTTAAAAACCCACCACTGCAGTGGCCTAAAACATCACCAGACATTAAAATCTACTAGTTTAAACTATATTTTCGGATTGTGTTGCAGCAAGTTGTGTTAAATCATTCCAAAATACACCTTAAACTTGTGTGTATTTATATTGGTGTACTCATCCATAACCGAAGCTGGCAAAGTCAAAACCACGGAAAACAAGGGATCACCATAGTGTAGCTTAGAACCACGTAATAAATAAGATGGTGTAGGAGGCTTCATATGACCTCTTCCATAGTACTTTACTTTCCATAGTGCATCTTAACATTCTCATGTATGTAATTTCTCTTGTTTTAATTTCAACATTTTTGCATCTGTTACAAACAAGAGAATACTGAGGTGTAATGTGCGGAATGAATTGCTAAGGACGAGGTATTACAAAATCTTCATAGCCATCTTAGTCTTAAGCAGGAATTCACTTATCTTGAAACTGTGCTTAGTTTTAGTTTTCTTGAAGGCTTGTGAGGAATGTTTACTTGGGAAATGAAACACTTATATGGAACTGCAATGTACTGACATTTTGCCACGTGGTTTCTTAATGTTGCTACTGCAGAGTATATACAGCATCGATTGTGTATCTGGCAGTGGGCAGAGGATAGTGTGGTTGGTGTGGTGTTCCTATGGATACAGAGAGAGGGTAGGTGAGGTCTCTATAACAACAACAACACCCCATCTCCCTTTTGCCACTGCTATATATACAGGCAGTGTTACATATACTCTGCAGTTGTATTTTGAAGAAACCTTGAGGCAAAGCGACAGTACGGAACAGTCCCATTGCAGTGTTTCAGTATCCAATTTATCGAAATACAGTACTGTACATCATTCATCAAACATATTTACTTTTCTTTTCAGTTTGTAACTTTTGCTGTTGTTGGTTTCTCCTGGCTGAAAGAAAAGTAACCTGCAGTGTGGTGTGTTGGTGAACAGAGAAAGTAGAAATGGTGAGAGTTTATTACCTTGTTACAGTAATAAGGACTAGTTCAACAGTAGTAGTAGCAGCAGGATCCCCAAGTTCATCTAGATATAAACACAGTGGACTGCTTCATTTGGAGATAGAGGGAAAGCATTGGACGTTTGTAATGTTGTTGCCACTAACAATTCCTGACAGAAGTGAGGAAAAGAGGTAAATGTGAAACTAAGTTGAAAATAGAGTGGCACAGGGAAGGAAAGTGACTGGTGATACGAAGGCCTCAGTACACTACTAAACAGAGGTCTGAGTGTGGATTGACTCTGGCAGTTGTCTGGATGCTCATCTAAATAACAAAATGCACCAGTATTAAAAAAAATGCAGGTAGACATGTGAAGTAAGAGTAAAGCTGCAGTTTTAGGGGATTGAATGGTGTGCAAAAGCGTGTGTGGCCAACTTCACTGGGTATGCTATTGATAGTCTATCTATCTATCTATCTTTTCCTGCCCAATCCTATGATAAGGTGGAGAGAAAGGTCAGGATGATGATAAATATGTGGTTATAACAGTTTTGACACATTTTTTAACCCTTGTGTTGGCCTGGTTACATCTTTCTTATCCTTGTTGGTGCCTTTTTCATGCCTCAAGTGTCCGGCTTCTTTGTGTGCTCCCCCCCCTTTTTTGGGGTAATTTTTTTCACCGTTTTTTCATCCCTTTTTGCAACCACCCTCCTGAAGAATCAGGTTTTTCATTCTCTTTCTCTCTCTTTCTGTCTCATTTTTTTGCTTGTAGCCTAGCTTACTGGGTAGGTATAGCCAGTATTGAGTGTATGTATGCAACAATTTACGTGTTTGTTACCTCTATCACTGCATATGTACAGTAATCTTTATCAAGTATATGTAGATTATAGCAGTGTGTTTGCCTGTGTACTTGGTTATGAATTGAATTGAAGTATTTTATTGTTGTAAAAGGTATACAGAATACTTATGCAAGAAAAGGTGGTGGGTCTTGCCACAGACCTTCTTCAGCCAATGCAGTTACATACTGTTAGAGGTTATACATTCGTGGATGTAGTCACACCGTGGTTATACATTTGATGATTTGTGGGTGTAGCCGCATTCTCTACTCATACAGCAAAAGAAGGTGGTGGGTCTTGCCATACACCTTCTTCAGTCAATATTGTTGCAGTCAATGGTTATGCATTCGTGGGTGTAGCCACACTGTGGTTATATATTCGTGGGTGTAGCCACACTGTGGTTATACATTCGTGGGTGTAGCCACACACCCTTTGAAAAACAGTAGCTACACTGTATGTTATAAACTACAGAGGCATTTGCAAGGTGTATTACATACAGGAGTGAGGAATAGTATCAGCATTACATAGTTTCAGCACTACATAACAGTTGTAGCTTGTTTTTATTCTGTATAGTGTTAGACTTCCACCTCTACACACATAAATGGCACACACACACACACACAGGCTCATGCAGTTGCATACGCCATCAGCCAAGAGTATATAAACAACGACAAGCACGTTTTGGTCGCAATGTGGAGGGAACAGTGGCGGTGAGAGGACGTGTGATTTGCTCTTCCTCTTGGCCTCTTCACTTGGCGACCCTCCGCTGTTTCAAACGCTTCCTATTAGTTCCCATTAACTTCAAGCATCCGGACCGATTACCTACCGACTGTTGAAGTTATAAATTTATAACTGAGAAGCAGTCAACGCTACTTTCATTATCAGAAGACAATAAAACGAATTGATCATATCGACAAGAAACTGAACTTCGAAACATCCTCAACACATTAACATCACAGGTAAGTAATATTTTTCCTTGCTCTTTTGGCCTTATTGCAGGTAACTAAGTTTCGTAACACCTATTCATTGGCGATTTACGTCGCATTTTACACCGTAACAATTCTCTGTTATCCTATATCGCGTGAGTATTGACATGGTTTGCATCAATACGTACAAGAGGATCCTTAGGTGTAATGTGTAGAATAAGTTGGTAAGGAAGGTTTACCATTCGTATTTTCCGAAGACAGCGAAATTTTCTTAAAACGTGATGATGCTTGAACATTTTTGTATCTCTGTTGAGAGCACTTGATGCAGGCTGATCACATCTAGCCCCTGCCGGCTGATTCTCTGTGTGATAGTTTACCTGCCCTGAGTTATTGTTTTGTTACCAATGTAAACTGAACCTCATAATGGCTTGCAGCTTGACCTGTGAAGACCATCATTGTGCCATTTAAGAGGTCTGCAGCTCGGCAAGGGCTAGTTATTACAAGTAAAAATTGTGTGTGTGTGTGTGTGGAGTCAGTGTGGAGTCATAAAGCATTGTAATCCGCCGTGCAGTGAATGCAGCAGTGAAAGGCCCAGTTTACGCCTCATATACCGTACCTTCATATTTCCGTGTGTGCCGATATTACCACCACCGTCTTTTTGTTTTGTTACCGCACGACGTTTATTTAGATGGAGAAATTTTTGTAACAGTCGAAAATTTTTAAGTGTTTGTCAGTAAAATCTAACGTTAGCAGGACTAACTAGAAGAGTGTATGTGAATGAGATAGAGGGGGAGAAGATTATGATGACCAAGGATGAGATGAAGGGATGGAGAGAGATATGGGACAAGGGGTATGAGTTGGAAGTCGAGTGTATGTGAATGAGGCAGAGGGGGAGAGGATGAGGAAGAGACCAAGCATGAGATGGAGGGATGTAGTGGAGAGATATATGAGAGAAAGGGGTGTGAATTGGAGGGAGGACAGCTAGATGGCAGAGGACAGCGACGTGGAGGCAATTACGGGATTAAGACGTCTCACTATAGACAGGTAGACAGAATTTTAACCCGTGGGATGCAACCACATTATTAGCATGAAATTCAAATGACTGCAGTTTTATAATATAACTGCAATTTGGAAGTCATCGCACCAAATTTGTTAATTGTGTACCATAGCCTATAATAACGTTACCCTCCACTGCCCTGGACGATTTTTCGTGTGTTGTAAGGGCGGCGCAGTCAGCGTTATCTGTGTCTATAGGCTACTGCATCATTTATCATTTTCTGCCCCTGGGGAGGGGGGTCAAGAATACTTCCCCGGTATCCCTGCTTGTCGTATGAGGCGACTACAAGGGGCCTTTTTGTCTCCCATCTTTCTCTCCCCACTGTCCTCTTCTTCTGTTCTGTCCCACCTCTCTTTTTTTATATTTCCGTGTTTCTTCTGGCCTATAATTTCCATCTCCTCCTGTCAGGTTAGACATATGGATACATGATAGGAATGCTTTAAAGACTTGCCATTGACGTTGACCTTTTCTTCCGTATCACCACCTTCACTTCAACACCACCTGAACACCACCCTTACTGTTATAGACACGTATTATGTCTTGCTGCTGCTTCTTCAATATTCCTTCTTTATTATTTTCTACTTCCACTGCGGCACCCACGCCCACACCAACAGACTGAGCCATCCCCACAACACACAGGATACCGCCAAGTAGACTGTAATTCTGATACTCATTTAAATGGATATTTATTAAGCACAAGCAAAGATCAGTGCACGTTGGTTACACACACACACACACACACACACACAGACTCAAGCACATTCTGTTTCACAAAAATATAGAAATCATATGTACTCATAGTGTAGTACACACACACACACACACA
>JAGKTI010010375.1:11047-28629 GCA_018397915.1 Birgus latro
GACATGGGACGAGGTCATTAAGTGTGACTTAAGGGTTAAGTGACTGAACAGGGAGGCTGCCAAAGATCGAGCAGCACGGAAAGCCGCCATTAGGTGACCAAGGCCGACGCATGCAAGCATGGTGGAGCCTTCAAAAACGAAACGAAAAACAAAATGTAGATACAGAACTATGGAAGGGTGCAGAAAGAACTGACAATATAGGAGGAAGGAAGAAGTGCATTATGGTACAAAAGTAGTGTATCAGGGGCATGTAAGATAGCAGATGGTGATGGGACACATGTAAATTCTATTATGTCCTTCAACAAATACTATGGTAGCTTAACTTTGGGAAAATCTCTCCCCCTGAAAGGGGTTGAAAGATTTTTCAACAAACTCCTTCAATACCATAATCTCCCTAAGTCAAAATATAATCAGGTGATACCAAGAAGATGAAAAAGATGCAGGTATTCTTGTGCTTAAGGGGATAATACTTATGTCTCGTGGAGAATCATGAAGCGGCACAAGCCACAAGTACAGGGATATTCAAATGAATTATCTCTGATGTGCACATGGAGCTACTAGGAAATGATAGGCAAATGAGTAAGTGTTGTATTCTAGGTGACACAGATTCCACAGCATCTCTACCTTATCAATGAATTTTGCATATTACACCTTCACATACCTCTACAGTATATGTTATTTACTCGTACACAATTTTAATACTGACATCACTTGCATCAGTAACACAGAAGATGGTGAAGTATAATTAACACAATAAATAATTATGGAAGTGATATCCAAAGCTACTTAGAACATGACCCTAGGTAAAAAGGTAGAAAATGTAGTGTAGAAGTCAATGTAATTTAATGTTCATTTGTTCATTCATACTTAGTGAATGAAAATGGGAAAAATGAGGAATGGTTGTAAATCAGTGCAGAGGAAAGGATGAGAGATAGCCTGCATATTAAGTGGTAAGAATTACATGCATACAGCAAGAAAGATGTCAAGGCCCTTAATCTCATCAGTTTAAGAGACTCCCTAGCACCTCTTCCTTACCAGTTCAAATCTGCATAGCCTATGTCACAGTAATAAGCATTTCTGTGCTGTTTAAATTATCTATATTTGTATTAGAAAGGCAGAGACAACATACAAAAAAATAATTAGGTGTTGAATGTAAAATATACTGCAAAGGAAGAGACACTAAAAATCCTCCTAAGGTAATAAGAAAACTACAGCAAGTGATAGACTGCACAAAACCTGATCATATAACTCTTCTGACCACCCTCAACAAGATACAAGGACAGGATATTAGAGAAGAGAGACATACAGTAAATATTACTTAGTACAAATGGTGCTCATACAATACTGTACTCAGCAAGTTAATACTGTAATCACATAATACTGAGTGAAAATACATGTGAGTGCATTAACAGATTCTTAGCATAAATGAAAGAAAATATTTAATACAGCTTACTTATGAACTTAGATGGTTCTAAGAGTGAGTTCCTAACTTGAAAAGACCATAAGTAAAAATTCACTGATACTCAAGGCCAAATACATACTTGGGTACATTTTAATGGTGAACATTATGAAAAAAAGGTAGAGGATGAAATGCCAATGCTGTACCAATTACTTCAAGTAAATAACTATGTAAATTTTTTAGAAGCTTAAGTACCTGTACTTCAAAACAATATTTTAATAATGCAGTCTGCAGATTTCATTGCAACATAACTTAATAAAAATGTCTGTGCATTTGTATCTCTGAAAGTTTTTATTTCAAAATTTCGTATGAAGGGCTGCAACTGTACTGTAATTCTAAAACAAACATGAGAAACATTAACACTTTGGTATGAAACATAGACACCTATCCAATAATAGTAGCCGAGGGTGGTGCACTTTGTGTGATGATGAAGGCCCCATCAGTTAAGGGATGAGGATGAGCCATCAGTGTTGCTGCCATGGCCTGCTCATCTGCTGCATCCTGCTGCTGCTGTTGCTGATCTGATGTGGGGCCCCCCAGTTGCATTTTGTGTTTACGCCACATGTGGGCCTTTAGGTTGCCTTTGGTCTCTGATGCGTATTCACACCGAGGGCAGGGGAAAGGTTTCTCCCCAGTGTGAATCCGTAAGTGTACATTGAGTGTCTCTTTGCGCTTGAAGCTCTTTGAACAGACTTCGCACTGGAACTGAGGTCGTGTTTCGTGCACCATACTTACGTGTTTTTTGAGGGCCATGGCTCCACGCATCACCTTGCCACAAAACTTACATGCCACCTCCACCTTCCTGTCTTCATGCTGACGTTCATGCATGTTCAACTTCCATTTTTTACTGAAGGTTTCCCCACAGTGACTACATATGAATAATCCCCCTGTATCTCCTACTTGAATATCATGCAAGCTGTACTTATGCCTAGCTAAGGACTTGGAATTGGACATTTGCTTGTTGCACACATCACAGATAAGATTTCGCTTGATACACTGGCGGTCAGGACACACAGGATTGTCAGGGCTAATTGGCAAAGTAAGATCCTCTCCCTTGCACTCTTTTTTACGGCAGAAGTTACATCCCTTGGCCAGAAAGACAGCGAGACAAAGTGGCAGTATTCCTTGCGCTTCCACCTGGTCCACCATAATGTGCATGATTAGTTCTTCATGGTAGGATGGATTTACGTACAGTTCTAGATCTGACACTGCTCGCTTTTTCAGATCTGAGCTTACTTGTTGGAAGGACGCTCGTGTAATGGCTCCCGCAGACCCCGACAACAGTTCCTCCCCACTCTCTCCCTCCCCAGCCATCCTACTCACCAGGTCATCTAAGTCCTGTGGGGCAGAAGAATCTTCAGGCAGTACATCTCCCTCTAGTAGTGGGGGCATCAGTGAATCCTTATTATCACCTCCCGTCTCACTTCTCCCTCCTCCACCTTTCCTACCACCCATCCGGATGCGGTAGCGGTACATGGCGATCATATGCACGTACTTTGATATGTGCTGGGGGTCAATCTGACGGTAGTTGATAATCTGCATGTCCCCTACGGTAATGGTTTCAACTTCCTGCACCACAGAATCACCCATGGAAGCTTTGTTGTAGGCTTCATCAATGAGAGCATTACCAGTGTAAGTTCCTAAGACATCCACATTAAATCCCCCACTCTCTCCCTCTCCACTTGTACCCGTGTCTGAGGAGCCCTGCTGGACCAACAAGTTGTCTCGCTCAATAACCGCATTCATGACTTCCGAGAAGAACTTGGTGAGGTCGTTCTGGTCAAACAGTTTGGTTAGCAAAATGTCTGCATGCCAGAGCGTGATGATGTGCTGGGACGTGCGTGCAATCTGAAGTGTGGTGGCAGAAGGGTCAAACAGCTCCTCAATCTTGCCCAGGAATGGAGTTAGTGCACTATCCACAATCTTCTGCACTGACACCTGGGAAATAAGTGACACAGTTGAGAGGAATTTCTGTTACTAACTTCAAGAGGCCGGATACTGGATATTCAAATCTGACTGGTCAGTCTAGTTAACATTTTCATTCTGATGAGATATTTTAAATTTCTTTCTTATCTCCACAAAATTTTTCTTCAACTTAAAATGAGACTTTTTCTAGCGACATGGATTAAACAGAACATTAATTAACCCTTCCACAACTACACATCCTTCAAAAGATATATACAATTATCTGGAAACTGTAAGAACACAATAAAAGTAACTTACCTAAGAAGAAGGGGTTAAACTAAAGTATTTTTCTGTGGTTAGACTATGACAAGCTAAAAAAAACAAAAAAAAAACACTTACTATGTCAGACAACAACTGGATTAAACACCTTAAAAATAATGAACAGTGCACATGAGCATATGTACACATGCGTGGCTATGATCCACCCAAGGTTAGAATATGTGGCAGTGGTGTGGTCTTGACATTAAATGAAAGATATAAACAAGATTGAGGGAACACAAAGAAAGGCAAGCAAGATAGTCCCTAGCCTGGCAGATCTACTATAAAAGGAAAAACTAGAAAAGCTGGGTCTGCCTTCCTTAAATGAAAGAAGAGAGAGGGGCGACATGATTGCAGTGTCCAGGGCCATGGTGGGAGCAGACAAAACTGACAGAGAAGATCTGTTTGTATGGGAAGAGGGAGCAACAAGAGGACATGGAAAGTAAATGAAAAAGACAAGTTGCTTGAAGGATAACATATCAAGAAATACAGTTTTCCATATAGATGCACTGAACTGTGGAATAACCTGGACAAAGAAATCATCCAGTCCAAAAACTTAAACGAGTTTAAAGCAAAGTTTGGTTGACACACGGAGACGGGACCCCATGAGTGTAGCTCATTTCCTGTATATCACAACTAGGTAAATACATGCTGGCACACACACACACACAGTATACATACCTTCATCCTGCCATGCACATCCTCAGCTCCATCATGGTCTGTAGTTCTCCTTTTCCGTTTCCGCTCCTCCCCTCGATACCCCTCCTCATCAGCCCCAACCCCACCAATACCCCCACCCCCCCCCTCTCCTCCAGGCTCAGCCAACAGGGGCACCACTGACATATCAAGCTGCTCTCTGTGTCGCTTCCTCACACGACGTGGCTCCTTTTCCTCAACCTAATTAAAAGGCAGAAAATTAAATGCGATCTGGATTAAGGCAGCTGGTTGTAAAAATATACGGACTGACGGAAAGACAGACTGACAGATATACAGATAAGCATTAAAGCTCCACTTTCAAAAAACACTACTACTATGCTTACATATATATATACATTATAGATAAAAAGACAGATAGATGGGCAAAGACAACTCTTTACCCATCCATCCATCATCCAATCCTACGTTGCCCCGTGAGGAGCGTAGGAGCCCGAGGCTTGGCAAGTTGGTCCTGACATTTAAGATGAGAGTAACCAGCCTCACTCATCATGAGTGGCATTACGTAAGCAATACACCCTAACCACCCCTTGGCTATAAACCTGCACAGGCTCAATCTGACTGGAACACCTTAATTACCAACTAAACCACCAGGTGCCATAATTTGGTTATATAGTTACCGCCCAGCAGAGTAAATGGTTTCCTAGTGTACAGAAAACCATTTGGCTTGTTACTCAGTGAAGCATCACCCACAGGCAGAAGGAAGAGGAAAGAATGAAGGAAAGAAAGCCAGAAGAAGAAGGAAGGAAAGAAGGAGGAGAGGAAAGGGCAGTCACCTGAGAGGAGCACTACATTCAGTGAGTGGATGGTAGCACCCCCACTTTTTTTTTTTAACATTATCTTTTTGCTATTAAGTCAAGCAATTCACAGAAATGGTGCCACTTGAAAAAGTTCCATGGCTAGCTACCTAAAAAGCTAATTTTCTTATTTTCTCTGGTGCTGGAGAGGGATGCCTGTATGTGGTGGCACTTATACACCTAGGCAGTGGAAGTGCTTGGCTATATTCTACAAGCATCCCTCAGCTCCCTCCCTGTCCCCTCAGAATGAAGATAGTGAACTGCAAGAGAAGGACAACTGCCATCTGCAATCTACTAGGTTCATATTTAGATGAACCTGGGACTACAACTACTGCTATAACTACAACTGCTACTATTACTACTACTACTACCCATTTCTCCTAATTTACAGCACCAAATGTATAGAAAAAGCTGATGTTTTGGAACACACCCCTACCATATGACAATGGCCACCTGTAGAATTAAGCGATGGTGTGTACTTACTTCTCTGCCAGCCACCTCTTGATCGTAGAGTTCCAGAGCCTCCTTCATCTCAAACAGAGAGAGGACCTTCCGGATGGAAGCTGTTCCCTTGCCCCACAGTGTACTCATTGAACCTATAAAGCAACACAAATCTCTAAGTCATCTGTTAGGCCTTTGTCATTCAGTAAAAGTCAACCATCTGTCATGTTCTCTTTAATACGAAAAACCTGCCATGCCTTTTTTTAGAACCTGTATGCAAAATGCCTGACAACCATCTGTCATGCCCACTGTGGTACCATACGGAAAATAAAAATAGTAAGGTGTTCATTTTCCTGTGCTAGAGGAAAATTTCTCCTGAGATTATGTTTACTTAAGATGGTCATTATCCATAAAATGTTAACTGAGATCATCATAAAAAACAAACAAACAAATGGATTCTGGAAATGCCATACATTTTTTCTGTTCTATGTATCTAACTTGAGGGGCAGCAGTCCTCCTCCACATGCCACAAGGTGCAATCACTTTCATGCCACTACTCGGGAACTATATCATACCATCCATACTATAACAGAAGGATTAGCAATGAAGTTTTTAAAAACATACCAGAGTCTTCTGGAAGACTAGATGAGACTGTCAGACATGTTCAAATCCTTATACAGTACTGGTCCCTCCCCTTACCTGGATGCAATCTCTGAGGTACTACTGACTGTTTTCTAATCATCATAAAATGGTTCTCTACAGCCTGACACTCAATCGCTGGATTCCAATAAAGTACCTGTGGCAAAAATATATTTAATTCTCTCTTTCTATACTCATCACCACTCCCTCTTGCAGTTCCAAGCCTTCAGTGATCTACAGTGCTTTAATTCATCCCAGAATGTATTTCTCATAGTGTGGTGCAATGTAATGCAAATGTTATACACAATGAATGTAAATGGGATTCCTAACATAATGCATACCAGTAGGTAAATAAGAGCTGATATAACCATCATTATCTCTAATGTCTCGTCAACACTTGGATATCTCAACAGGGGATGTCTGAAAAAGGATTGCTTCCATGCTACTCTGTCCTTGCATACAACTTTAGCTCCCTGAACTTAATCTTCACCTCCCCCCCCCACTATATACTGTTCCACTCTCTTCTTCCTTTCAATATCTAGTCTCCCTTTTCCATCACTACCCTCAGATTTGTTTTACTTTCCAAGACATTCTTTGGCACCCTACCTATGTGCATTCTTTAAACAGATGCATACCATCTCAAAGTTTCTCTCTTTAAACATTAAACAATCCTACACCTCGTTCACATGATTTACTCATCCAATCCAAAAGTTCTCATAAAACTCTCCATAACTTGTACCATCCATCCTGCTTATGACTGCTTCAACTACTTTGAAAAAGATAACTTATGCGGATTGTAACTTACCAGTGTACATGTAAGAAACCACAGCATCAACCACATCAAAGTTGACATCAATGGGTAGTGTGAAGCGACAGAACTGGTGGAGGTATTTGAGCTTCTTACGTCGTAGGTACATCTGTCGGTAGAAGTATGCGCTCCGTGCCACCAGTACTGATCGGTGAGCCTACAGGCAAAGCAGATGTGTTAACCTTCTCACCTACAATTTTGCCAGATTCTTACATCATCATCATCACTATTATCACTGTCCTGACCTTTCTCTGACCTGAGGATGGGATGAGGTAGTATCCAGAAAGTATGAGGAGAGAATGCACGACAGAATGAGAACTATCAATGGGATGTCCAGAGAAATGAGTCACAGCAATTCACTTCCCATTCATACTCCCAGAAACTTGGCTTTACCTCACAGGCCTAACAATCCCATGAGCACATATCTGCTTAGTACTTTTCTTTATAGATGTTCTTCTCACTGGACACTCAGAATGATATTTACATTTTAACTTGAATTTCAAGTTTTAAATGATCACCATTTTAAGTTCCATTAATATGAGATGCCTGCAAATCACCAAAGCTTACTATAAGAAGAGAGTAAACCTTAGCTGAAAGGATGGAGTCCAAGGCTGATAATGGAAAGGAACTGCAACTTGGTAAACAGAAATTGGAGGAAGTAACTAATGAGTACTAAGTGCACACAGATGTGAAAACATTACATGAAACAACATTCAAGAAGGACAAACTGTATGTGCTTCTCCCAGGCTGCACAAATAAGGCAAAGATATAAGACAGCTTACATAGACCATCTGTCGCTTGTCTACATCAACAAGGGCTGTATTGCAGTCAACACGCAGCTGTCGCATCTGTTCCAGTGCCACACCCAAGGATGGATCAGCAAACTGCAGGTGTGGGGGTTCACTGGCTATGTCTCCAGGTCCGTCTCCTGCCCCACCATCATCCCATGGTGGAGGTGGCGGTGGGGGAGCTTTGCGAGGCCGACCCAAGCGGCCGGGGATACGTTCAACTGGAGACATGCAAAGTGGATCTCTGGGTCCATAACCAACCACCTGTAAACAAACTTCGTATTTACAAATTAAGTGCAAAGACACCTTTTGGTAGTCTATTACTGCTGCTGCCAGACAATTTCATATTCAGCTTAAGGGGGCCACTCTGTGAATTGGTTAATGAGGCTGTAAAGGTATGTAACCTCTAAATATATTTCTACATACCTGGCATATCTATATCCATCTACCTATCAGTTTATCTATATCCTAAACTGGAAAAAGTGATCTGGAAATAGCAAGAATAAATTTTACAATACACTCAGGTTTTCTTTTTAACTTGATAGTCATGTGTGGCTCATTTCTCTGGCCAAGTCGTTGAGTAGTCCCTCTTCCATCATGTTTTTCTTTTTTCACACTTTCTGGGTCATACCTCACTCCATCTCTGGCTAATCATAACTTCAGGATGATGATGATAAAAATAACAATATAAATACTGTTTAAGTCACTATGACATTCTTGCCTTCCACTCACGGGCTCAAATCATTATGAAGAAATGGAGGATTTTTTGATTTTGCAATGCTACCAAGGGCATATAGATATAACTATTCTGGATTACACCAGTCTACCCTCCACAGCTCTTAAAGGGGATAATATGGGACCAGCTGTTACCAAAACATCATAAAATACAAACAATCATATAAAGTAACTCTGATACCTATACACAGATACTGTATAGTACTAACCTTAACATCATCACTCTCATCTATGAGCACAGTCACTTGTTCAATCTTAAACGGTTTCTCCCCATCATGATCCTTTTTTATTTTATGAAGATCAATAAGTGTGGCATTAGGAGCCAACTTGGTGACAGATCCAGGTGGGGGTTGGACTGGAGGGGGTAAAGGTTCCCCACTTGGCCCAAGGGGAGTACCATCTACAGAGGTGTTGAAGAGGGGTGGAATGTTGCCTCCAGTTCCCATCCCACCATTTTGTGAGCCAACCTGCAATGGTAAAGGGTGTGAGGGGATATCAGAGCTACTACAGGACACCTGTTTTACTGTAGGATGGCCTTAAATTGCAATCTATCTTAAATACTGAGCTGTTACAAGGGATGAATGCTAGAATATGATGTAAATAATGAGGAACTGCTATGGAAAGGATTCAGAACCACAGTTATTGTCCAATTTTGCCATTGAAATACATGAAATTAGCTGCAAAAGGACAAAAATCTGGGCCAAGACAAGGTAAAAACGACTATGATATATGGTAGGGGGGACAAAAAAAGCGACATGAAGGAGTAACAACTACAGAAATTTTGAAGAGAGGTGCTTTGCTGCTTTTGGTACCTAGCTCACTGTTTTGAAAGACAATCTGAAACAGCAAAGGGTGCGAGCGAAAGGAAAAAGGCTTACGGTAACGCCTATCAACAGCACATGAGACAAACTCAACGAGGCTGGAGATGTCTTTTTTTCATTTTTTTCTTGCAATGTGATAATTTTATTCAGCTTAAGAGAGACTTTTGGAACTGGAGGAGATAGATATAGCTAGCCTTAACAAATCCTTTCAATATGACAGGCCATTCCTAGCTTCAATATTCTTGAAGCAACTGCAATAAACTAAAAAGGGACTTCACCTGGCTCCAATGGCTAGAGGCAGACACTTAAATTTAGCTAAGACCTCATCCTCCTCTAGAATTAAACCCATAACAGTCAAATATATATCCAGATCCCCAGTTATATCGCTGGATGAACAGGGACAAGAGGAAAACAAACAATTGTGACCAGCCTAAGAAATAAACCAAAACTATCAGGACAACCTATCCATGAAATCCACATACTTTTTCTTTCCCTTCTCTGCCAACCACGGAGCTAAAATATGCTAAGGTCAGAAATGAAATACAGGGTATGTGCTTTCATGATTAGGTCAGGTCTTGCTAGCTTTTGCTAGCAAAGGACTGTACAACTGAACTTACTGCTGGTCATTACCCACACAGCTGGTGCTGAAGAGGATTCCTTCATGTGGTGGTGCTGATATAACTCAGTGGTGGAGCTACCTGGTTATGCAAACATCCCTCAATTCCGCCCCTATCCCCCCAGAGGAGGATGATGGACTGCCAGAGGACTTCAGCCTGCAGTCCACTGAGTTCACATTTCAGATGAACCTGGGGCTACTACTACTACTACTTCCACTCACATAGCTACCAGTTGTGTATAGTACCCTCCCTTCCTGGTTCCCAATTTAAAGACAGGTTTCAAATTTCCCATAATACCTTACACCTCAAATTTTCATTCTGTAGTTTCTTAGCTACACAGATTCTACAGCAAGTCTCCTTGAATAGGTTCATCCAACTGGATATAAATAAACACAGTACTGCCACACTGCTTGAAACTTTAAATACTAGTATTAGCTGTAACCCCTGGTTCATCTGAAATATGAACCTGATGGACTGCAGGCTGAGACTCCCCTACTCTTGCAGCTCACCATCCACCTTTTCAGGGCACATGGAAAGTGTTAAGGGTAGAGGAGCAGTGCAGTTATATCAGTGCCCCCACATGAAGGTGTCCTCTAGCACCTCAAAACACTGAACATGGACTATATCATACCTGTGATGGTATGGGGTTGAAGAGGTTAGGGTTGGGGTCTGGGTGGTTCCTGGTGGGTGCCCCGGCTGGGAAGTGACGCTGGCATGCATGGACAGCTGGCCTTCCTTCCTCGAGCCCCAGCACCTCAAGCCAACGTTGATAAGCGCTCTCATCTTTGCTTCTTTTTGTTGAGTACACTACAACATCTGATAAATAATAATAAAAATTATTCTTTTGGGTTAAAAAATGGTAATAGGGAATTACCTGTTAAATTTTTGTTTTTTATTCCACTCTATCATGCATAATTTGTTTTTTTTTTCCATTTCCCACTCAAATACAATTCATGCACAGATATTCTAACATGAAAAGTGCATCCTTGAAATTTATGGGATAAAGCTGATTAGCAGTCACATGTATATGGCACTCTTGTAATTGTGGAAGGAGTTACAAATGACTACTTTGCTTACTGGTTGATGACGCGCCACAACCCGGGACATGACATCGGCGTGACACCACCCGCAGGTCCCCACTGATGGACATGACTCACACCACACACCACATTCATCTGAAGGGAGAGATCATACAAATACTGTACTGTAGCTTTTATGTAACACGTTGATCTGGCCCCCAAACCAAACATCCCCAAGTAATTCCGGTTAGGTAAGCTTAGCTTATGTTTATTTAGGCTAAATTACTTGTAAGTTAGATTAGGATAAATTAGGTCAGGACTCACTTGGGAATGGAATGACTGGGGTTGGACTAACTGGGAAATGACTGATTTTAGGACAAGGATGACTGGAAAACAAATATTAAGTGGGTGCTGTTCAACTCTCTGCTGACTGGGGAGATCAGTTGGGCCCAATCTGGATCCTCTTCAGGTCCCAGTTGGGCAGAAACTATTGTGCCTCTCTTCAATAAAGAATTTTTTCAT
The DNA here is from genome assembly GCA_018397915.1 of Birgus latro. Classification (NCBI taxonomy): domain Eukaryota; kingdom Metazoa; phylum Arthropoda; class Malacostraca; order Decapoda; family Coenobitidae; genus Birgus; species Birgus latro. The sequence goes on from JAGKTI010010375.1 coordinate 22,631, forward strand.
ATGTTGGTGAAATTCTTCCATTAGCACAGACTTAAGCCCACAGGCAACTCCTTGAATCCAGGTGATGGCCTGTTTTATTCTTACTGCTTCCTGATGATTTTAATAAAGGCTTTATTGTCTCTTCCATAACTTCATCTGTGAATAACTGTGAGTACCTATCCCCTTTGGTTAGAAAAAAAAAATCATAATGTATGATAATAAGTGCTTTTGTGCAATTATTTTATACAGTCAATAATTTGGAGGCACATGGTTACATTTGGTGCACATGCCTGGCATGATGTGAGGAAGGATGAGGTTTCATTATGACAGTGACAGTTACTGGGTGCAGTGTAGTAGTACTTAGGGACTATAACCTATTTATGAATAGCTGGATGAGGACTCTGGGTGACCTGTGGTTGTTGTTGCTGAACCCTGGTCTTTCTGGCTAAGTAAACCCACTGGCCACAGGTTAGCAGCTGCTTTTATGGGGCCATCCAAACAGGTAAAGTGCATTATGTAAACCAAGTACTGTAGTGATACAATGCCCCTTAGTGATAGACAGTATGTCACCAGGGTTGAATCAGAGTCCTTCCCACACTGAAGTACGTAAAAGTTTGTCTCCTAGGTGTGCCACCCAGGGGGCATAGTATCACCATGTGTAGGCTCCCTTTCAGCTGCTATGATGTAATCAGTTAGTGAGTCACCCTAGAAAGGCAAAAGTGTGAGTTCAAGTACCATCAATGGTTGCAGAATTTTTTTCCATCCTTGGCATGGATCATCATACAGCTTGAATATGCAGAATAAAATTTTTAAGATGGCAAAAATAAAGAGAGAAAGGCATCTCCATGCTCAATGGGTAAATCCGAATTTGAATACTCGTAGAATCATCGTACAGAAATAACAATGATTAGATGGATGTGTAGTGTGTCCTTGAATGTAAGGTGTGGAAGGCTAGGATTGCAACTGAGGATTAGAGAGGATGGGATTGGTGTGTATTGGTGTTGTGATGAGGAGGTGCATACTGCGATGGTTTGGTCATGCTGAGAGGACGGAGAATGACAACTGGGTGAGGAAGGAGAGAAGTGTGACTGTCATGAGCAGGGCTGCAAGAGGCAGACCAAAAAAGACCTGGGATGAGGTCACAGAATGTGACCTCAAGGACTGAATAGGGAGGCTGCCAGAGATTTAGCAGCATGGAGAACCACCATTAGGTGACCAAGACTGAACCATGAATGCATGTTGGAGCCTTTATAAATGATATGACTGCCTACTGGCCACTATGATCAAGCCTACATCACCTCACACCCTAACTAAACATCACCTGTCAAAAGGATACTAGTTGTAACATCCTGACATAAAAAATTAGATGTTGGCCTGTGATTTCAAGTTGTTGAGTAGGTAAGGAATGCTGCTAGCATTACAAAAATCATTTTTATTTAAGAAATCAAATAATATCTGCATAACAGGTTGTCATCTAAATGCAAATTGCTGCCACAATACTGTATAAGAAATTAGTTGTTTTGGGCAAAATAAATATCAAAAACTTCCCAAAGCATTGCTGGTGATTGTGAAGTACATCATGTATAGACTATTAATGGAAAATGAACGCCAAACCACTCTCTAAAGTCCATTAAATATTGATAACCAGGCCATAACATTACTACAAATCTGAAATTCCTAATACATCACAGCAAGTTATAATTCTCCCCAGTGCCTACCCTAACTTCAATAATAAGCTACTCCTCCACCTGGAATAACTTAACTCATATTATCTTTATTAGTAACAGAATTTCTTCAATCACCATCGTCCTCAAACATTTTCCACCCATTCTTATTCGCCACGAAACCTAAGACAATTATTCCTCTCATTTTTGTTTATTTACAAGACGCAAGTCAAGCAGTTATTATTTCTCCCAACCTTATAACTCTCCCTTCACAACCCTTTATTCCAGAGTCCATGAGCCAAACGACAAGCTTCTCTGATCCCCTTATTCCATAGCCAATAGTGGAATGATTCAAATAACATCCAGCGCCTGAACTCTTATAAAATATAAACTCACAAACACTGCAGATCCTGATAATGGCGTCAACACAGAGGGCAGCACCAGTAGTGTAGGAATAGTGTTCGTGTGTTGGGGACCCGGGTATTTTGAAAAGCTGGAACTTTTTGTATGTCTTTAATAGATGAATAACTGATAGTGTGATATCCTCCTTTACCTTCATGTTAAGATCATAAATAGCAACCTTTGCGAGAGACAGCATTACCAAGTAAGCAGGATTATGAGTTACAGCTTCGTTGCACTTCTCCCTGAGCGATTTACCCTTAACATTACACCTTTGCATGATACTGTATATTATTCATGACGTTTTATTTTTGGAAATGTTTCTATTAAATACTTACAAGAGGATATTGAGCTGTAATTTGCAGAATAAATCGCAAAATAAGAGGAGATGCCTTCTTTGCTCTCCTTGTCACATTCTAGTAGTTTAGTCATTCTTGTAGAACCTGGCTGGCATGGAGCAACTGGCCTACTCCAGTTATTCTCTTTTATTATATTCTTGTGTTCTAATATCAGAGGCTACTGTTGTTTCTTTATGGGCATGATTCCCGAGCGAAATAAAAATAATTTGATGTTACGGAGAAAGCCTAGGCCTATCCCTACCACCATACCTTACCTCGGTACCACTTAGGCATCTCAGATGATACGCTAGTTTGCTGTGCAGTGTGTAATGTATAGTCATGATAACGTTGTAGCTCCTGTTAGAGAGAGAGAAAAAAACAAGTGTTCTGATCGTCTGGTACAACTTATGTAAGGTATCCCATCTCTCGCTCTCTCTCTCTCTCTCCAAATCCATCACCCCGCCCTTTTTTAAACAATGGGTTTAGAAGGGGGGGGGGAAAGAGGTTCCCTTTCCTTTCCTTTCCCTCCTCCCTCCTCTCACACCTCCCTCCTTCCTCCTTCTCCTCTTACTTCACTGTTCTCGCCACCCCATATTGAGGCCTCCCCATCCCTCTCCTCTCCATACCCCTATCCCCGCCCCATACACCCATTCCTCTACTCCCTTTCCTCCCACACACTTATTTCATTTTTTCACCCATCCCCTTATCTTCCCACTCCACCCCTTCCCTCCTAATTTCCCTCGCCTCATTGGTGGCTATGTATGTAGTATGTTAAGTGCAGTGTTGGGTGGAGGAGGAGGGATGTACTGAGACTTTTTTTTTTTCTTTTTTTAAGGGGTGATGTAATATAAAGCTAAAAAGCTGGAATGGATCTTGAGGTGATGGGATGAACTATATGCCTCTCATATTCATATTATGCTTGACTTAAAAAGTATTTTTGTCCTACCCAGAGGGGATGCCAAATACAGCCATTGTCCCTGATTGTCACTTACTCACCTACAGTAGTTACTGTGCCGTTATGAAGGACAGTCCAGGCCATATGGGGGTGGGGGGGAGGGCTGCATTACCTAGGAAAAAGAAATTTTGCACAATGGTAGGCCTCTACCTGCACCAGATTTTTAGGTAAGGTGAAACCTTGGACGGCTGCCTCCGCTGGGGGGACGGGCCTTAGAGGGTCCTGGCCAGTGTCAACATGGACGGTCATATTAAAAAAAAAAAGAAAAAAAGAAAGAAATAATCTACGAACACGAATTTTTGTGCAATAGAAGGCCTCCTCCCAGACAAGAAATAAGGCAGGGTGGGATCCTCGAAGGCCAACCCCCACGCAGGGGTGGGGGACTGGGGTTCCGGAGCAAAGTCTGTATCCGCAGCCATGCTGTTTGACGCAGGAAAGCAAAATTTTCACAATGGTAGACCTCCACCTTAAGCAGGTTTTAGGTAGGGTAGGACTCCTCCGCCCTCCACGGGGGGTAGGGGAGGCCAGAATGCTCGGCCATTGTTTAATATCTTTTCCCTTAGAATACAACAGGGGTGGGTGCGGCTGTTAGAAGTGTCCTTTTGTTTTAATTTATAATATAGGTGATCTGTATTTGTGACTTCTTCATTCCTCTTCCAGTATTCGCCCACCTTCATTATAAATATCATCTTTGTTTTCTTGTTTTTAGTTATTGATATACAAAGAAGTAATAAATGTAAAAAAAAAAAAATAAGTACACTGTAGAATGTTTTATACATTACTCTCTCTCTCCCTCTAGTACTGTCACTAAGCTGTCAGAGTGGTGAGTCACAGCATAGCAATGGACAACATCCGTCGAGAGAGAGAGAGAGAGAGAGAGAGAGAGAGAGATTTGTGATAAATGGTGCATAAGAAATGCAGTGATATTAGGAGCAGACTGAGGGATAATGCTGATTTCATGTGTGCAGTGTGTCGGGGAGAGTATGTAACAGAGATTATCAGGCGTGAAAAGTCTAACTGATGGTTAGTCTCTTGAGTGCGTGGAAGAGTTTTGTTATTTGGGGGATATGTTATGTGCTGGAGGTGGGCTGGAGCTAGGGTAAGGAGTGACTAGGGTAAGGAGTGACTGAAGGAAGTTCAGGGAGCTATAGCCTCTCCTGACGTTGAAAGAGCTCTCCCTCCGTGCTAAGAGATCTTTGTATACGGAATGTGTCAACTCTGGAACTCTCTGGAGTGTAATGCTGTATAGTAGTGAGATCTGAGCAGCAAAGGATGAGGATATTCGTAGTCTCAGACGAACAGAATTTAAAGAATTAGATGAAAGTGTGGTGCGTCGTTGAATGCAAGGTCTGGGGGAGGGGGGCAAGGACTGCGACTGAAGAGTTGAGAGGAAGGTTACGACTGGAATGAATGGTGTTGTGATGAGAAGGGGTAGGCTGAGATGATTTGGGCATGTTGAGAGGATGGAGGATGACAGTTGGGTGCGGAGGGTGAGAAGTGTGAACGTCGGGGGTAGGGCTGTGAGAGGCAGACCGAAAAAGCCCAAGGACGAGGTCATAGAGCTTGACCTCAGGGATAAGGGACTTTATAGGGAGGCTGCCAGAGATCGAGCAGCGTGGATAAATGCAGTTAGGTGACCAAGGCCGACGCATATAAGCATGCTGAAGCCTTTATAAGTGATACCATACGAATAATAATAATAATAATAATAATAATAATAATAATAATAATAATAATAATAATAAACTGCTAATGTAGGGTACACGAGCACTGCCAGAGAGTGTGTTAGTATCCCAAAAGTGGTATGGATGTGGGACACTGATGAGACATGGTATAAAACAATAGTCACGAGTAAGTGCAGAGGAAACGGATGTGACGAGGAATATGTCTGTGTGCCCTACGTAGAACAGATAAAAAATAGATATAGATACGTGTAGTGGTGGTGAGGTGTGATGAATGAAATAATTTGATGAATAATGATGAGATATGATAAGTGAATAGCGTGAAATGGTGAATAGTTGTATGATAATGAATGAAGGTGTGAGAAAATGACCTATGGAAAATGAGGAAGCAAAATAAATCGGCAAACGACAGATGATAATGGATGGGGTTTTCCAAGAAGGTGCATGTGGCCTAGAATGCATCCTCTTTCAAACTGACGCTCAATGAAATGGCTCTACCCTACAGGTGTCAGTGGAGCGATTTATTTATTCATTCTTTTATTTAGTAAGTTTTTTTTTGTTAGTTTTTCTTGTGGATTTTTTTTTTTGGGGGGGGAGGACAAGAGCCATAGATTTTGAAGGTTTTTGTGGGGATGAATGAGTGGTACAGCTCGCATACACACACGCACCAAACATTCACACACACACACACACACACACACACACACACACACACACACACACACATCAAAAGTGTAATATTTCCCGCGCAGCACAAACAAATGCGAAGCGGAGAGAGACTAAGCGATGAGTAAGACTGGTGAGTGAGTAGGAGCAGCCTAATAAGAGCTGGGTTGACTCATGTGGGGAGGGAGGGAGGGAAGGATTGAGGGTAAGTGTGAGCGTGCATGCTTAAGTGTGTGTTGTGAAGTTAGTCCAAGTGATGAACGCTGATACGCTTATTTCACAGTATGAATGTGTTGCGTTGCTGTCAGTGAACTCC
>JAGKTI010010376.1:0-20889 GCA_018397915.1 Birgus latro
CCCTCATACAATATATGACCTGTAGTATCAGTTTACAGCCAGGTCCCTAATACAATATATGACCTGCAGTATCAGTTTACAGCCAGGTCCCTAATACAATATATGAGCTGCATTATCAGTTTACATCCAGGTCCCTAATACAGTATATGATGCCGTCCTCGTTAGAAGGGACGCCCACGCCAATATAAAAAACGTGAGAAAATGCGCTCAAAGTCCAACGAACTTCCGACTACCATAACTTTTTAATTTTTGATGCTAGGGCATTAAGTTTGGTAATAAAGTAACCGTGATGCATTCAGCACCATGACAGTGTTAATAATTTATCGTTATCATGACATTCAAAACAGCAGGAGCAAAAATCGTTACGTTTATCATGTCGTCTGTGTTATGGTTTCGGAAGTTACATTGAAATCTGAGTGCGCTTTCTGTTATTACTGCACATGGTAATCATAATTCGTGGTAATAAACACAAAACGAAAAATATTAACAGTATCAGACAGTGAAAAAATGGTGGGAAAAGGTTGTGATTGCCTAAGGGACACCTCCGCTTCGTACCCAACACACTATTTAGCCATTTTTTGCAAAGTTTGGCACTCGTAAGAGTCGTAAAGCACATGCAGAAAATAAGAATAGTGCAGTGCGTCCTTGCTGTGTTTGCTGAGAGGAGCCACAACAAAAGGGACTAACATGGCCACCCACTTATTGGGCCCCCAGTGGCTGAGAGCGGTCACGGGATGGGAGCCAAGCGCTCTGATTGGCTGATGCTACTCCCAGTACCAGGGAGGAGACAAGCACTGGTTCGGCCACCATTCTGATTCGGAATTTTCCGTGGGATGATTTCCGCATTAAAAGGGCTACCCATCCCTCACCTCCCTCACTCTATAGAGTGGTTAGGCATGCCTTCTAATTAGGAATATTGAGCTCACAACAGGGTGCCAGCTGCATCGATGGTTGAGAGGACTCTTCACTTTCTATTAAATTTCAACCCTACATACAGTGTACTTATCCACTCCCAGGCGATAGTAAACACCTCAATATAATGCTATATTGGTTTTGGCGGGGTGGCGCAAGCCACCCTTCTAATGCACGATGCCTCATTATGACCTGCAGTATCAGTTTACATCCAGGTCCTTAATACAGTCTACGACCTGCAGTATCAGTTTACATCTAGGTCCCTAATACAATGGTGAAAGACAAACTCATGTTCGCCCAATTGCCAGCTGAATGTTCTAACAAATGCACCACCAGCTTGCATGAAAAATTTAATATTTTTAAAAAGTTTTATCAACAAAGAGTCACGAGCTTAATTAAAGGTTAATTATAGTATGAGAGAGGAGTGGATTCCTGATGGTAAGATGGTGAGATGAGTCCCAGCTGGATCACGGAGTAAGTTACGGAGAAGCATTTCTTTATGATTGTTGACCAAACTTTCACAGAAGTAACCGGCATGTCAAGCTTGTATTTTTGCATATAAATGATTCAGTAGTAATATCCAAAGTGTGATATGTGGTGGTGTGTTTCTCTCCTCTGCCAAGGTGATGTATGGACTGATGAGTCTATGTTCAAGGTTACATAAATGACTTTTCTCTTATTTTTAATGGGCTCATAACTTTCTGAATCATCTCATTCACCTAATCTATTCTTTTGTCATAATAAGTGTTCTCAGTGTTTTGTTAGGTTGTACTGCATCTAGGAAAGGTAACTTTATTGCTCTTCCAAACTGGACTTCAAAGTGAATATGTGTACTGCATGTGTGGATGCTTGGAGTTCTTTTATCCCTACACCATGGCCGAATCTGTACAGGATCCTCATTGTCCCATGTGCAGTGTACAGATGTCGTGTATGGGTAATATCTCCTTTATAAAGCACGCTGTACCCTAAGGCTAATAAGTGTTCTCAGTGTTTTGTTAGGTTGTACTGCATCTAGGAAAGTAACTTTATTGCTCTTCCAAACTGGACTTCAAAGTGAATATGTGTACTGCGTGTGTGGATGCTTGGAGTTCTTTTATCCCTACACCATGGCCGAATCTGTACAGGATCCTCATTGTCCCATGTGCAGTGTACAGATGTCGTGTATGGGTAATATCTCCTTTATAAAGCACGTTGTACCCTAAGGCTGCTCCTTTCATCGACCCCAGTCCGGTCTTGGAATCACTTCTCTGCAATATTACATCACTAATGTTTTTGCTAATATGGAGGACACTGTTCTTCTGACTTTTTTTTTCTCTCCATTTTTTGCGACTTGATTTCATATTCGATCCTTTAGTAATATGGTGTTTTCTGTACTAGTTTTCCCTGTACTTTCAGGGGACGTTATTCATGATAATCAAAACCCTTGTAGTGAATTTAGTGATTGTGTTAGAAGCAGTCTCCCACAAAGTCGGATAAGTATCACACATCAGCCCATAGACTCACCACTTTTTCTTCTTCCCATATTATTATCTCCCGCCATGGAGGTTATGTTTTTGCCTGTGTTGGTTGGTTTGTCTGTTTGTCTGTTAGTAGGATTACTTAAAAAGTTATGAACGAATTTTGCTGAAATTTTTTGCAGGAACAATCCATTAGATTTTGGTTGTGATCTGGATCATCATCCGGATCAAAGATTTTTTTTTTGGTTTGTCCGCACGATATCTCCAAAAGTACTCAATGAAATTCGATGAAATTTTGTGGAACGGTGGGTCATGGGCCCAGAATGAATTATTTAAATTTTGGGGCGGATCCGGATCCGGATCTGGATCCTACAATGGGATTGGCAGATGTATTCGTCTCTGAGTGGTTTCTAGTTACTGTATGTACTAATGGTTAGTTTCATTCCTCCATGCATATATTTCCAGTTGTATAGAACTGGAAAAATCAACATTCAGGATGCCATTTGTTCCCTGTAACAATATGGCCCGTATTCTCATCTGTTAAGGAATGTCCCTAACACCTCCTAACTGATTTAGTGCTTTTTACTCCTTATTATAATTTTAAGTCATTTAAATCACTGAAACACCACCAGACTCTTCATAAATAACATTCAAACTTATGTTAACTAACCATATTCAAAAATAATTACATCACTAAGGCAGAGGTGTTGGGGAGTTACCTTAAACGACAGGAGTACAGGCCCATGGCTGACAGGCCTTGTGTAAAGAATAATGAGAGATTACCAAAGAGATAAGACAATTAGAGGTAGAAGGAATGACGGAATAGGGATGCCGAATAGGAAGAGGAGATGGAATGATGGTGTGAAAGAGGAAGTGGGTTTGAAGTATAGTCTCGCATATCAAGGAGGAGATGAGGTGGGTATGAAGCAACACGGAGTGAAATGGAATGATATCTGGGGAGGAGGGGGAGTTGAGAGTCGCGGTCAATGATCTGTAGCCAGGGAGAGAGAGAGAGAGGGAGAGATGTTGGAACTGTAACAAATCACAACACGAAATGTGTAAGGTGGGTATGAAGCAACACGGAGTGAAATGGAATGATATCTGGGGAGGAGGGGGAGTTGAGAGTCGCGGTCAATGATCTGCAGCCAGGGAGAGAGAGAGAGAGGGAGAGATGTTGGAACTGTAACAAATCACAACACGAAATGTAAACACACCTCTTTAAGGGCATAGCAGACCCTACCTTGTCCTCGTAAGGTTTCCAAACAACAGGTACTTCCATCACTCGGATACCTTCCCTACTGAGCGTCTTCTCGATCATCTCACTTTTATACATCAGCGCCAGGCATAGAGCGACGACGCAGAACAGGCTCTGCTCTGCTGCATTTTGCTTGACTTGACATTTTGTTTTCCTGGATGAATAAACAAAGTGACGAAAACAAAAACTGCAAATTTACCTTAGAAATAACAGTAAATGGCTCCCAAGAGAACTGATCATTGTGGTTTTTATTCTTTCATTAGTGTATCACGTCTTGAAAAAAATAATTTGGTATTTTCAGGAGTATTTTATGTCACATATCCATAGTCCAGCTCAAGTATCATGTCATGTAAATGTGAATGTACATAGTCTCATTTGTCCATATTGTTATGCTTCCCCCCAAATTATATATATGGCAAGGTTTAATAGATTATTCTTTTGGTTAATTCATGCAAATTATTTAAGTAAAACATACATCTGGACATGTCATTTATCATTCATGATAAATCGTGCAAGAAATACAGAACTAACAACAGGAAGCAATGCCCTCACGCAGCTGGTATTTATGTATGTGTGTGTGTGTGTGTGTGTGTGTGTGTTCGATAGATGAATGTCAGTTTCTTACCATATATTCAAGACTTAAACAAAGTATTTCATAAAATATAAAGATTATGTATAGAAATATCCTAACATGTCGATCTGACACAAAGAATCGGTAATAGCCTGGGAGGTCATGACATCAAGGTTTTCGTGCAAAATCAAATACCTGGCAAATCCAGTGTAAACTTGTCCAGTTTCACCCTATGTCATAAAAGGTGAATGTCAATGAGTTTGAGAATATTTAATATATTCAAAGCAGAAATAGCCGACATAGAACGCGGCACCTGTTTTTCCAGTAACAAATTTCAGTGTTGTCACTGAAAAGTCCTACAAAATAAAGGTGGTAAAATGCTGAAACGTAATTAGGAACGATGATCTTTCAGCCCAAATATAGCTTTTTGTTATACCATCAACTAAGTCTGTCTACCTCTCCCTGCAGAAAGTAGAAATCGTCTAAGCACACTTAATAATACACACATTTACATATGCAGCAAGCACATAGGTGCTCTCCATGATAACGTATTTTATTTTCACTTTCATCTTCTCGAGGGAATCTCTGCTTTAAGCAGTCATACTGAGAAGACTTACTGTACTCTCTCCCATTGCCCTGCTACTGTATAGAATGAGTTCCTGCCAGTGCGGAATGGTGCCAGGTTTGTGAGAAAAAGGAGTATCATTCCAGTAACCACATACAATAAATTTCAGATTCTCACAGAGGTAGAGGAAGAGCCCCACGAGGCACGGGTTGTGGGGGACTCCATCATCCGTGGCTAGTTGGTGGAATTTTGCAGCAGGGCACCCTCTAAATGAAAGCGTTTTTGTCTCCCAGGTGCAGGAGTAGACGACGTAACAGAGGCTGTGGATGACGTTTTTGAGAACGCAGTAAATGACAGCCTTGTTATCACTCATACAGTTACCAACGATGTCATGCGAACCCGATCAGAGGAGCTGATGGAAACGTACAGAAAGATCATACAACACTAAAAGGAGAAAACTAACCATGTATTAATTTCAGGCATACTCCCGAGGATTAATGCTGGGATTCTTCAGCAGAGCATTTAGTATAAATAACAGAGTCAAGTCACTTTGCTTACAGGAAAGAGTTGAGTTCATCAACACGTGGAATCAGTTGTACGAGCAGTGAACACTATTTGCGAATGATGGACTGCACTTGAATGCCGTTGGTTCTGCCCGTCTCGGTCGTTTGCTTTGCTTAGTGATGACGTAAGTTTTTTCTTGAGGAAAAAAACAAGTGTCACGGGAGGCGGACATAGATGTCATACAATCCGATAAATCAGTGAGTGATGGAAGCTCCCCACATCGGAAAAGAAAACACATTAAAGCTTTTCTTGTAAATGCGCATAGTCTGCATAAAATAAAATCTGATTTGGAGGCCCTTGTCTTTACCGACGATTATGATGTAATTGGTAGAACAGAATCGTGGCTAGATACTGAGCAGAGAGATTTTCTAGCAGAGTTTAATTTACCAGGCTATCACATTTTCAGTAGTGAAAGGAAGAATCAAACGGGGGGTGGTGTGTTGTTATATATTAAATCAGAATTTCATCCAGTCGTAATTACTAAGCCGTGTATTGAAAACATTGACACTATTTATATTCAAATTAGAAATGAATCTTGTCATAAAATCACCCTTGGGGTAATTTATCGTCCACCCAGTGAGCCACAAAACATTGATAATGAAATCTACAATCAAATTGCCGAAATATCTTGTATGCAAAGCACTATAATATCTGGTGATTTTAATTTACCAGTTCCAAACTGGGGAGAAGCCCTATCCTCACACACACGGTTAGATCTGTTTACAAACTTGCAGGTAAGTTCTTTGTGTCAATTTGTAAATTATCTAACACATGGATCTAGCTACCTAGATCTTGTCTTAGCCACATCAGAAAATGTAGTGAGTAACGTTATTGTAGGAGAAGAATTTAGTACAAGTGATGATCACATAGTTACATTTAACATCAAATTCAGTGAAGACAGTGTCAGGGCCAGTTGTGAGAAAGTGCCTGATTTTAAGAGAGCAAATTTTAAGAAATTAAAGGCAATTGTAGGCGCAGGTGACTGACATTTCATTGTCGAAACTTTACATATCAATGACACATGGAATTATTTTACAGAAACTCTCAATAGTGCCGTCAGGTTATGTATTCCAATGCGCAACAAAAGGCCTACCAAAAATTCTAAACCTAAATGGTGGAACTCCGACAATAAGCATTGTCTGGAAGCAAAAAATCTTGCATATAAAAATTATAATACCACAAAGAATCAAAGTGATAAAAATTAATACGATGGCCATCGATGAAATGCCAAAAAATTAATTAAATGGAGTAAGAAAAACCTTGAGGCACATATTGCAAGTATCAGTAAATCAAATCCCAAAGAATATTTCAGTTACATAAGAAGCAAAAAGGTAATAACTCCAACAATCGGTCCATTAATCACAGATTACGGAGAGCACACTGATGATGAAACTATAATGGCGAAAATCCTTAATACTTTCTTTGCGTCAGTATTTACAACAGAAAATATACATACGATTCCTGTTGTTTTTCCCCAATCCTATAGGAGAGGGCAACATAATCACTGACATTACAATCAGCAGTTGCAATGTAATGCTTGCAATAAACAAATTAAGAAAAACACATCAGGACTGGACAAAATATCTCTACGTGTTTTGCAGGAACTACAGAATGAAATATCAATGCCTTTATCTGAACACTTTAAACTTATCACTTAAGAGCGGTAAGGTGCCACATGAATGGAAGCTTGCTAACGTAGCCCCAATATTAAAAAAGGGTAACAAAGCCCAATCAGAAAGCTACTGCCCAATTAGTTTAACATTTGTGGTTTCCAAATTGCTTGAAACTATTATCAGAAAAAGTTTGTGAAACACTTAGAAACAAGCAATCTCATCAAAGATTCGCAACATGGTTTTCGTAATAATCGGTCTTGCCTCACGAATCTGCTGGACTTTTTCAATGATGTACTGAACTTGTACAATGAGACTAAATCTGTTGATGTGGTTTTCCTCGATTTTCAAAAGGCTTTTGACAAAGTTCCAAACAAAAGACTCCTTCAAAAGTTAAAGGCACATGGTTTCAGCAGCAAAATTCTAGGGTGGGTAGAAGATTGGCTCACCGGACGAAAGCAAAGACTTGTAATAAATGGAAGAGTCAGACTGGATAAACGTTACAAATGGAGTGCCACAGGGTTCCGTGTTAGGTCCTATTCTATTCTTAGTAAATGATATTGACGAAGGATTGTGTTGTACGATTTCAAAATTTGCTGATGATACTAAAATAGGTAACAGAGCAGATACAGCACTGCAAAGGCAAGAAATTCAGAGAGATCTTGATCAACTGTTTAACGGGACCCAAGTCTGGCAAATGTGTTTCAATATTAATAAATGCAAAGTGCTAAACATTGGCAATAAAAAAAAGTAAGAGCAAGTTATAGCATGAATAATGTCCAACTTGATAGGGTAAATCATGAAACAGACTTAGGAGTTATAATAACAAACGATTTGAAACCAAGCAAACAAAGTATAGAAGCAGTGAAAAAAGCCAATAAATTGACTGGATTCATAGGCAGAGCATTTGAATATAAGTCCAATAATATCAGCCTCACTTTGTATAATTCCTTATTACGCCCACACTTGGAGTACTGCATTCAGTTTTGGCCACCGTATTATAAAAAGGATATTGAAAAGCTTGAAAGCATGCAGCGAAGGTTGACAAAGGTGATACCCAGATTGAGAAATAAACCGTACAAGGAACGTTTAGAAGTCCTGAATTTCTTTACCCAAACTAAACGAAGGAAGGATAAGAGATTTAATTCAAGTATTCAAAATATTCAAAGGACATGATAACATGGCTGTTGATAAATACTTCATAGTAGATAAATCGAATTATAATAGAAGCTATCTATCTATCTATCTATTGCCAGACGCCTCAATCCCCCACGGGATGGCCACAAACAAATCGCTTCCGTGTCGCTCTGTCCCCCCCCATTTCACTACCCCGCTCCCAACTCACACGCCCCTCTCTCATATACCTCTCCACTCCATCCATCCATTTCATCCTCGGCCTCCCCCTCCCTCTCGCCCCCTCCACCTCACTCACATACACTCTCCTCGTCAGTCTTTCACTCTCCATCCTCTCCACATTGCCAAACCACCTTAACGTGTTTCTCCTAACGTTTCCTATCACGTCCACAACCACACCACAACGCTCCTTCACTTCCTCATTTGTTAGTCTGTCTCTCCATGTGACTCCACATGCTCCTCTCAAATAACTCATTTCCACTGTTCTCACTCTTGACTTCTGTCCTTCCAACAGGGTCCAAGCTTCACTTCCATATGTTAGAGTTGGTATCACAATACTGTCATGTAACAACTTTTTCACTTCCATGCTCACCTCCCTGTTTCTTATCACTACTTTCAACGAACCAGCAACCTTCCTTCCCTGTTGCACCCTTTCGAGCACTTCACCCTCCAGACTTCCATCCCTACTCATCACACTACCCAAATACTTAAAAGCACTCACATTCTCCATATCCTTCCCATCCAGTCTCACTGTACATTCACTGGCTTCACTTCTCTCGAAGACCATCACTTTACTCTTCCCTACATTCACCTTTAGATTCCGTTTCTTACACACTCTCCCAAACTCATCTACCAAGCCTTGCAGCTCCCCTTCGTCTTCGCTCAACAACACAGTATCATCTGCAAATAACAGTACAGGGAGTTTCCAAACACTGCCCTCTTTCACTAGGGCCGCTCCAACATTCCTATCCATGTACAGATTGAACAACCATGGAGACATGACACATCCTTGTTTCAATCCAAGCTTCAAATGGAAAAATTCACTCAGTTTGCCATCCACATGCACTGCAGCCTTAGCACCCTCATACATATTCTTCACTGCCTTCAACAACTTCCCATCCACTCCATATATTCTTAATACCTTCCACAATCCTTGTCTATCCACCCTGTCATATGCTTTTTCCAGATCCATGAAGGCTGCATACAACTTCTTGCCCTTCTCTAGAAACTTTTCTACTAAGGATCTAAGAATGAATACCTGGTCTACACAACCTCTTCCCTTCCTAAAACCTCCTTGTTCTTCTCCAACTAATTCCTCAGTAATTTCCCTAACTCCGTCAATAAGTATCCTACAATATACTTTTCCTAATACACTGAGAAGGCAAATGCCCCTATGATTAATACACACTGCTTTTTCCCATGTTCCTTTGTACAGAGGAATAATTATACCTGACTTCCAATCCTCCGTGACTCTACCCTCCTCCCAAACCAATCTGCACACCTTCCATATCCATTCTATTACTATCTCTCCCCAATGCCATTCCCCAGCTACTTATACTTGCATTACTTTCATTCTCTATGTTCAACAATTCATTAAAGTGTTCTCTCCATCTGTTTACTTTTTCTCCCTTCTCCACTAGTAATCTACCATTCTTATCTTTCACACCCCCACTGACTTCGTTGGCAACCTGTCTAGCTCTCTTTACCTCCTTCCAGAACATTTTCTCACATTCCCTCCACTTTGCACTCTAATTCCCTCCAAATTCCTCATCCACTCTCTACTTACTCTCTCTTACTAATATTTTTACCTCTCTCCTCCTCACTACATATAACTCTCTCGTCAATCTCTCAGCTTTTCGACGCCCCTGTTCCTCATCCACTCATTATATGCTTTCTTCTTTCACCTCTTCAGTCTACCATGCTGTTCCCTGAACCCCCTTTCGTCTTCTCTTCACCCCACACACCACCTCACATGCTGCACAAATTTCTTCTGTGAATATCTTGCACACACCTTCCACATCCCCCATCTACTCCAACCTATATTTACCCAATCACTTCTCCACTTCCCTTTTATATTCAGCCTTTATTCCATCCTCTTGTAACTTTTCTACCCTCCTTGTAACAAATACTTCCTCCTGTCCTTCCCTTCTTCTCTTCCTCCATCTTGTTTGGATTCTGATTCTGGCCACCACCAAGTTGTGGTCAGAAAGTCCACTCCCCAAACCTCTATATACTCTTGCATAGAGGCAATGGGCATAAAATAATTGGCAAACGATTCCAGTCGCATGAAGCTAACCACTTCTTCTTCAATAGAGTTGTAAATATATGGAATAAATTGTCCTCCAATGTAGTACATTGTAATACAGGACTAACTTTTAACATGCCCACTCCCGACCAGATTTTACCCAGCCTACACCCAGGTCCCGACCGATTTTCGACTTTTTGTTTTTTGGCTGAAACCTTCGCTTTTGGTGAGAAACATCAAAAATTCATAGTGAAATCGCGATCCAGAGGTTAAAAAATGTTGATACGGGTGTCACTCACCCTTACGTTTTACTTCTTTTTCAGGGTACCTGGCTAAAAAAAAAAAAAAACTATGGAAGGGTTAACTAATTCAAGCCACTTTAAATTACGTATTTATTTCATTTATTTGGTACGAATTTATGTGTAGTAAAAGTCTATATTGGTTTTCACACAATAATATAGGTGTTTATAAGCATTGTTCACTCACCCAAAACTCCAGTATATGGCACCTTCCTTTACGACATTACTACCTCATCACTTCTGTTTGTTTCTACCTCGAGCTTCTTTGTTTCTTTGTCTTCCACCTCAGGAATCATTGGAGAGACCGTGGGGCAACATACCTTTACTGGCTAGGTTATTGCTAACAGGTGAATTGCCCAGTGTGGGCGGGAGGGGAGGGGAAGGGGAGTTAGGAGGGGCCAGGCAGTATCCCCGCTTGACAGCAGGTAGAGGAAGGTCTCCCACATATGCCTACCAAAAATCACCCGCGAAAGTTGAAAAATGTGCACACAATGGGCCTTGCAATTGCGTGACATATGATGCACGTTGTTGGGTCTGTCCGAGGAAAAATGTAGCGACGTGCATCATTCGTCGTTGGGACTCGGCGGGTTAAAGGTAGCCTGGAGAGGTATTTGTCGTCTAACCTCCAGCTTAATATGTTTACTCCCAAATAAAATACTTGTGCATGTATAAATTTTTATTTGATTTTATTTTTTTAGAGCCTGGATCAATTTATTAAATGCAAATATAGTATATGCATGGACTAGGATATGCACAGGTAGCCATGAGTTAACAGTCACTACTCATACTTTCGACCTGTGATGGGCTGTGGATCATTGAGGGTCCCTTTTAATTAAGTGACCACCATCAGGATTTTTTAAATGTACCAGGGGTCACTGCTTCAGGAGGTGACTTGTGTGCTTGTTGCAAATGGGAAAGTACCTAGCTCAGTGGAATGAATGGAACTTGGGCCTGATTGCCTGCTGACTACCTTAATAGTGCCAGGCAAGGCTACCACAACACCCCTGAACATCTACATTGTGCACTATGCAATTTCCACGCTGTGTCCGCAGACGCCCCATTAACCCGCCTATCACGAATTTTCTACATCGTGAAATTATGTATTGTAAATCGTGACATCGAGTGATTTTGCGGGAGTGACAAATAGTTCTGAAGTCCGTGAGAATTAGCCATTCTCTCAACCATCCACCCGTGTACTTGTATTTGCATCAGATTTTCAAAACTTTCGTCATTCTTTCGCAAGTGATTGCTTTTATGTACAGACAATGCATTCCTCTGAGCGATAATTTCTGAATTATTGTTTCTGCCTCCCTGGCTGTTCTTGGCCACATCCCTTACGCTGGACACTCAAAAACACACTCAGTCATCAAAGTGACAGTCTCGGAGTGTGGTTGAGCCGTGCGTAAGCTCGAGCGGGTCTCTTTTTCTTAGCGATCTCAGAAGTCTCAGCTGTGTCGGCGTGAATTTCTGAAGCTCCCAACAGTCTGGTGATCGACTGTATTAGCGAAGGTCTCATCCTTACCGATTAGTATTTTCTTCTGTTTTTTCTAGGCTTAAGGTTTTTGACTATTTAGCTATTTGTCTAAGTGCTTGAGTGTGTGCATTTCCCTTTCTTTGATTTTGAATTGATTCATGTAACTTAAATTTATTTTCTCGTATTTAATAAATTTACAGTTCGTTTTCTTGAACTTTGTTAAATGTAAAAATCGTGTTTGATTTCCTCACACATTTAGCACACTTTTGTGACTCCGAGTTAGCACAACTTCTTATATTAATCACGACTGGTACTTAGGCCAGCTTTTGGTATTAATTCTTAAATCCATTGTGCTAGCTAGGAGTTTGGCCCAGCCAAGATCCTGTTTATTATTATTATTACTATTATTTTTTGAATGTTAAGGGGAGAAACTAACTTTCTTAGAGGCCAACAGTACAGTAATACAGCCTACTTGAGCGTTTAGTCTCTGTTCTGTACTGTTGAGAAAGTCTATAAATTCTTGACTCTAGAGAATTGGAGAAGTAAACCAGCATAAAAGTGAAATCGCCACTTGATTTCACGAGTCGATTCTCTCGTAATAATCGACTCGATAGTTATTCCTAGCACACATAGCTATACATTGTTATACATTATTTCATTTTCCCCCTGACATCTGACGACCTCATTCCAGGATATAAACTCCTAGCTTTGAAATTATTACCGAAATCACTCACTCACTCTTAGTTAGGTAGACTGCTGCACACTAGCCAGCATATCAGTCTGTTTTCAATCAGTCTCAATCTGAGCATGATGGATACCAGTACATACCTACAGGAAGCCAAGGATAAGGGGCTTACTAACCCCCAGGATATTAAAGATTATGTCCTTTCGCGCTGTAATTACGAGCAGCATCGCGAGAATGCTGCCCGTGAAGAGCGGAAAATTCGGCGGGAACTCGAAAAAGAACAGCGTGAGCGTGAGGAACGTCAAAAAGAGCGTGAGGAATGCGAGAAGGAGCTCGAGCATGAGGAACGTGAAAAGGAGCGTGAGCTTGAGGAACGAGAGCAAGAACGTAAACTCGAGCTTGAGGTGCTGAAGCTGAAGCGAGACTCCTTGGCTTCAAGCACATCGGGTGCAGCTAACCCAAGCTCCTCTACTGCTTTCTCAGCACCTGTTCTAACAACTCCACGTCTCAAGCTTCCTTCTTACAAGGAAGGTGAGCGAATCGAGCCATTCATAGCTCGTTTCGAAGACATGGCATGGCTGTATGATCTGGATGAGGCAGCTAAGTGGCTTCAGTTCCTTAGCCTGTTTGAGGGCCCTGCCCTCGACATTCGTCACAGAATTCACGGAGATAATCTCACGTACGAGATGAAGACCGCACTCATCAAAGCGTACGTTCTTACCATTGATCACTCTAGGAATCAGTTCATGACGGCACGTCTCCAGGAAAAGGAGACAGCTATTCAGTTCCTTGACCGTCTCACGGCATACTTAGGTGAGTGGATGGAGAAGGATGAGACTCCTAGCACGCGAGAGGAAATAATCGACCTTGTGCTGCGCACACAGCTGGAAAAGTCCTGGCCTGCTGAGCTTATGGCCCAGCTCAAGATGTGCAAAGTGAAGGATGCAAACCAAATGGTGGAAAAGGCTGATGCTTTCTTTACTGCGTACGGGTACCAAACTCGTAGGCAACAGCTATGGAAAAAGAAAGATACTGCTAAGTCTGGTAAGCAATCGCAGACTGAACCCCAGCATCAACGCCGTTCTCAGAATAATGGCCAAGGTCCAAACAAACCGCAGAAGGACCAGGGGCAGAATACACACAAACCTGACTGGAAGAGGTACAAGCAGTACCCTAACCAGCAACAGTACCCTAAGCAGCAGCAGTATCAGCCACGCAATTGACAACAGGGACAAACCTTTTCAGCACCAGCCCCAGTGTATCGGAGGCAGGAGGCAAACGCAGCCTTCATTCCCCAACAGGCGCACGTTGGTGCCGTCCCCACCAGCACAGGTCCTCCATCACAGTTCGCTAGTCCCCCTCAGATGGTGAACTCTCCTCCATAGGCCATCAGTGCTCCTGCTTCCCAGATGGTGAGTACAACTCCTCATGCACCTAGTCAAAGTACGACTCCTCATGCACCTAGTTCGGGTACAACCCCTAAGGCATATAGTCCTGTCAAGTTTGAAGAGTTGAGTGGCATGCAGCCTTATCAATGGCTGCCCGCTTCCTCGACAGGCACTCCCACAGGTAACAGTGCTCTCCTTGTTCAGCCAGGGTTTGTGGGAGGTGTTTCTGTAAATGTTCTGAGAGACAATTGTTCCTCAGGTTGCACTGTCAGGCAGAGTCTTGTTCGTCCTGAAGAATATACAGGCAGACAGATCCAAGCTCAGCATATTGACGGATCAGTGTGATTGTTCCCTGAGGCACGTATCCAGGTAGCAACTCCCTTTTACACAGGTTCAGCAGTTGCAGTTGTCATGCAAGAACCTATGTTTGACCTCATTATAGGTAACATACCAGGTGCCAAGTCTAGTTGCACCATAGATGTCACTACTCAGACTTCGGCTAACAAGAGCCATGGCCAAGGCTCCAAATCGTGTTGCCCCGGTGGCCATTCCATTGCCGCAAGATCTGATTTGTAGTCAAGATGTTGTCCAAGAACAACAGTCTGACCCGACACTTGCTGTTGTGCGGAAGAAACAAAAGGGTAAAGTGACCAAGTATTCACTGGGTGGACGAGCCAGGTTCCTTCACAAACAAGGACGGCTCTACTGTGAGTCACAAACACCCCAGGGTGAGGTTCGACTGCAGTTTGTCGTTCCCGCGAAGTACCGTCAAGCAGTGATAGAATGGGATCATTGTTCAGCATCAGGTCACATGGGCAAAAAGAAAACCCAAGGCCGTATCCGTACTGACTTTTTCTGGCCAGGAATGGGACAGAAAACAGATAGTTTTGTGCATTCCTGCAATGTGTGTCGACGTACCACCATTCAGGAATGTTTCCTTCCTGTGCCGTTTGAATCCACACCCAAAATTCCTGAATCATGTGAGAGAGAGGGCAGTGGTAATGTAGGTGCAGACCTGATGTCTCGCCTGCTGAATGATGATTAACATGGGTATTTGTCATACACTGGGTTCCCTAAGACTGTGCTGTTCTAAGAGAGTTGAGCAATCCAAGATCTAGCTTGGTTCCCAGTCAATATTCTGCTACTAAGATCTCACGACTCGCTCGTTAGCCCTACGGGACACAATATGTCTAGGGTATGTGCATACATATGTACCGTAGGTTATAAGCCCACAGTCACGGCGATCCCAACCGTGGACACCAATGACAAATGGGCAGTCGCGGTGATCCCAACTGTGGACACCGACGACGAGCCCTCATTAGTTGTAAATGTAGGGCTTGTACATACTGTATGTACCATAGATCAAGGGGAAAGTTTGAGACCTCCAGAGAGGCAATCTGAGGCTGTGTTTGAATTACCTTGTGATGTGTCTCGAGCTGTGGGCCTCTCTGAGGATTTCCGGAGAATACACAAAATCCACAAGAGTGTTCACACCCATGCAGGGTGTTAAAATGTGACCTGCCTAAGTTTGCATAGGGATTCTCGACTTACCTTTATTAGCTATAAGTGTAGAGTTAAGTGCATAGTCATGGCAATCCCAATCGAGGACACCGATGACAAACGGGCAGTCGCGGCGATCCCAACCGCGGATACTGACGACGAGCCCTCATTAGTTGTAAGTGTAGGGCACACTGTATGCACCGTAGATTAAGGGGGAAGTTCGAGACCTCCGCAGAGGCAATCTGAGGCTGTGTCTGAATTACCTTGTGATGTGTCTCGAGCTGTGGGCCTCTCTGAGGATTCCCGGAGAATACAGGAAATCCACATGAGTGTTCACACCCATGCAGGGTGTTAAAATGTGACCTGCCCAAGTTTGCATAGGGATTATCAACTTACCTTTATTAGCTGTGCATAGTCACGGCGATCCAAATTGAGGACACCGATGACAAACGGGCAGTTGCAGCGATCCCAACCGCGGACACCGACGACGAACCCTTTATTAGCTGTAAGTATTGGTTATAAAGGGCAAGTATCAAGAAAATAATGGCGACCTCAAATGTACGAAACTTGCTGTCAATTGATTTTCAGCCAAAGTGTACTTTCTATTGAATATGGATTGACTGCTGGGTGGATGTAATTGTAATTTAAAACAAATTATCACATTGACACTATTGATGCTCCACGTTGACTCATTCCACAGGTACAGTTGGTGGGTGAAGCAGATGTCCAGGTTCACTGATTGTCTCTGCTACACACTGCCACCTCTTCTCCTCTGCCCTCGTCGCCTTTATTATTGCATTAATTTGTATTATTATTGCTTTCCACATATGTACAGTTACACTATAAACTATTACACCTACACCTTGTATCACATACACCACGCTACATAACAATTAGTTGTCACTGTAATGTAGCAAACTTCCGCTCAGTTTGACCTGAGTACAGGATTTTTCACCGTCGTCTCGGAGTTTTTCCCTCAAGCTTGCTTCTCTTAACATAAATACGAGGTTTTTACGCTCATAGGCGACAGTGCTTTTCTCCTGTAGCAGGATAGTACACACACCACAGTGTGAATCTTGTGTGACTGAGCTAGGGTGTATATATATATATATATATATATTGTTAAATTTTTCCAAGGAAAAATTTGATTTTCCAGGGGTGTAATGTCATGAATTTTCTACATCGTGAAATTATGTATTGTAAATCGTGACATCGAGTGATTTTGCGGGAGCGACGAATAGTTCTGAAGTCCGTGAGAATTAGCCATTCTCTCAACCATCCACTCGTGTACTTGTATTTGCATCAGATTTTCAAAACTGTCGTCATTCTTTTGCAAGTGATTGTTTTTATGTACAGACAATGCATTCCTCTGAGTGATAATTTCTGAATTATCGTTTCTGCCTCCCTTGTGCGTTACTTGGCCACGCCTCTTTCACACGTCCCTTACGTTGAACACTCAAAAGCACAGTCAGTCGTCAAAGTGACAGTCTCTGAGTGTGGTTGTACTGTGCGTAAACTCGAGCAGCTTAGCGATCTCAGAAGTCTCAGTTGTATCCGTGTGAATTCCCGAAGCTCCCACCAGCCTGGTGATCAACTGTATTAGTGACGACCTCATCCTTACCGATTAGTATTTTCTTTTGTTTTTTTCTAGGCTTAAGGATTTTGATTATTTAGCTATTTGTCTGAGTGCTTGAGTGAATGCATTTCTCTTTCTTTGATTTTGAATTGATTCATGTAACGTAAATTTATTTTCTTGTATTTAATACATTTACAGTTCGTTTTCTTGAGCTTTGTTAAAAATAACAGTCGTGTTTGATTTCCCCACATATTTAGCACACTTTTGCGACTCCGAGTTAGCACAACTCCTTATATTAATCACGACTGGTACTTAGGCCAGCTTTTGGTATTAATTCTTAAATCCATTGTGCTAGCTAGGAGTTTGGCCCAGCCAAGATCCTGTTTATTATTATTATTATTATTATTATTATTATTATTTGAATGTTAAGGGAAGAAACTAACTTTCTCAGAGGCCAACAGTACATTAATACAGCCTACTTGAGCGTTTAGTTTCTGCTGTGTACTGTTGAGAAAGTCTATAAATTCTCGACTCTAGAGAATTGACGAAGTAAGCCAGCATAAAAGTGAAATCGCCACTTGATTTCACGAGTCGATTCTCTCGTAATAATCGACTCGATAGTTATTCCTAGCACACATAGCTATACATTGTTATACATTTTTCATTTTCCCCCTGACTCTGCCAAGCCTCACCAACGTACAATGCACGTCACTACTTTTTTCCGTGAACAGACCCACTGACTTGCATCGTACGTCACTCAATTGCAAGGCCCATCGTGTGCACATTTTTCAACATTCGCAGGTGATTTTTGGTAGGCATATGTGGGAAATCTTCCTCTACCAGCCCTCAAGTGGGGATACTGTCTGGCCCCACCTGTCCCCCCCTCCCCCCCTTCCCCCACACTGGGCAATACACCTGTCAGCAGTATCATGGCCAGTAAAGATATGTTGCCCCACGGTCTCTCCAATGACGAAATTCACGGTGAAAGTGATTCCTGAGGTGGAGGAGAAAGACACAAAGAAGCTAGAGGTAGAAACAAACAGAAGTGATAAGGTGGTAATATCGTAAAGGAAGGTGCCATATTTTAGGGTTTTGGGTGAGTGAACAATGCTTTTATCACCTATATTATTGTGTGAAAATCAATATAGACTTGTACTACACATAAATTCGTACCAAATAAATAGATTAATACGTAATTTGAAGTGGCTTGAATTAGTTAACCCTTCCATAGTTCGTTTTCTTTAGCCATGTACCCTGAAAAAGAAGGAAACTGTGAGGCTGAATGACACCTGTATCAACATTTTTAAGGTCAGGATGGCGATTTCTCTATGAATTTTCGATGTTTCTCACCAAAAGCGGGCGTTTGAGCCCCCCCCCCAAAAAAAAAGTTGAAAATCGGTCGGGACTGGGCAGGTTAACTCAGTGTACCCGTACATAATGTCATGGGTTATTTATTTTTTTCGATTATTCATTTTGCTTTACTACTTTCTATTTCAGGTTATTCATACTGGTAGCTTATAGATAATGAATTATAGAGTGTAGCTTTTCCTTTTCAGTCTTTCCTATGAAATTTCCATGTTAGTTTTTCCATGCTGCATGGTTGTTTTTCTCACTTTTTCTTGCCAGTTTTAACTGGAGGGTTTGGAGGCAGGTGGAGCCTTCTTGCTTTACTATCCTTATCCTTCAGCAAGTAGAGTTAGATCTTGTAGTCATAGTCTACTCTGTAAGAAACAGCCTCGAAAGGACCATAAGGTCTGGTGCTGTTTGCTTTCCTTTGAACTCCTTTTTACCATCTTGTCAGTTCTGCCGACTTTTTCATTTCCACTGTATCTTTAAAAAGTGCCACATTACTTATTTTTATACCTCTGTTAAATTAGATGCTGTCTTCAGTTGACACTACACTGACAACCCAAATAATTTCGCGTAGTCCAAAGAAACGCATAACGACCTAGCTGTCTACTGGTGAAAGTACAGCGATCGGATGTGTCCTGTTAGGTATCCGAGGAGTGTTTGGGGTTTCAGGGTAAACGGTATTTGAGTCGGTAGGGAAGTGGCCTACAGTCCCATTGAATCCAAGTTCAGTTCTTGGCTGGGGCAGGAAACAGTATAAGGATCTGTATATCTTTGATGCAAATTTTACAGATCTGCCATAAGACTTGCCCACATGTCGTAAAAATAACTTGTATGAGATAACTCTAGCATGTAATCAATATGAACTGTTGGTGTTAGTGCAAAAGTAGGTGGTATGTAGAAATGCATAGTACATAAAAGGACTGATAAGCCTCAGGAAACGGCTGTGAAGCCTATGCCGAGAGTCAGACGCATTAAAAAAATGCTCACATAATATCACTCACGGGCAAGTAGATGGTCATTCACGTTAAATGTCTGAACTTGGTAGCATAGCCCCGGTTCCCTAAGCTCTTAGTGAGCCAAAATGACTGCATGATAGAAAGATGGGCAGACAGGCCCATGAATCCATTGCCTCAGAACAGGTGGTTATTTTCAAAACGACTGCAAAGGCTTAGCTTCAATCGGCTTGTACTGATCTGAAAGAATTTGATGAGTTTAGTGCAAAATTAAGTTTCAGATGTGACCACACAGACCTTAACTACTGTCTTTTGGAAATTAAGCTAACCTGAATGAACCTCACTGAAATTCCAATGACAGAAATGGCCCTGATCTAACCTGACTGAACTTAAACATATCTGATGAGTCATATAATAATCAGAATGTATGCAAGACGACCTTAGTAAGATTAACTGAAGCTGTAATACACTAATTATTTTCAAAATAACATAAAATAATGGTTAATATTTAACCCTTTAACTGCGGGGTTGTCGGAGGCACGCCGTGCCCATCCAGTGGGGCAAATCCGTGCTCTGACTGACTTGTTAAAAATATTTGCCAAAAATCAGTTATTAGTCCTAGAATATTGTAATCATATACGCTTATGGCACATAGCTTCAGCTTTCTCCTGGGATTTTTTTTTAGCCCTTGTCGACTACCGTAGGACTTCTGGAGACTTCAGAAGTTGGATAACTAAGTCTCGAAGTTACTCTTCCCAACATCCCGTAATATGAATACCCCTGCCTGATATTAACACTAGAAACACTATTCAATGATTTCTAAGTAGCTTGGAATCCATACTAAAAAAAAAACGCTGTGAAAGCAATGTAAAATAAGAGCGCATACGAGCCTCCCACTCGCGCTAATTTGGCGCTCGTATTGTCATTTCTTATTCATATACACACTCACAATTTATTAAGTCTAGTACTTTATTACACTTATATATATCTGCAGGCCTTTACTGCTTCCCACACGATGTTTAGTAGAGGAAGAGGTCACAGGGCCTTTTATAATGGGCGCAAAAGCAGCAGAAATGGAGGGGCGCGACTGCGATGTGCCTCAACATTGAAGGACGAGAGTGAACTGAAATTATATGTATCTCGGTACCCAAGAGTTGAAAATGTCAGCTGCTAATGTATATGCTAAGAAATAAGTCGTAGGAAATCTAGACAATACATAATAAATTAAGAAGTTCCATGTGAATATAAATATCACTCAGGCTTCTCCCCTCCTTTCTTATATACATTTATTACGAGAATAGCTCATACGGCATATTTCACGGGGAAAATAGCAGGGGAAATTAGCGAA